>JAPQNM010000031.1:746091-753591 GCA_029783475.1 Metacarcinus magister
TGTTAATTGGTTTGGTATATGTGTGTGTATGTGTGTGTGTTTTTACTTGTTATGTATGTGTATAATTGGAGTATCTATCTATCTATCTATCTATCTATTTATTTATCTATCCATCAACTTATCTATCTAACCATCTAACTATCTATCTATATTTACCTATCTATCTATCTATCCTCCCCACAGACTGACTTGCACAATCCATTACCACGCCAGTCAGAGTCTACCTTTAGATTGCCAATGAGTCTCCCGCTTGTTCTCTGCGTGACTCATATTGCGCGTAGTTAAGGTAGACCAGCCGCCGCCTGCCTCACCCTCTCCCTCCTTCCTTCCTTCCTTCCTCGAGTGTGTGTAAGTGTCGTCTGATTAACATTTTAATTAATACTTTATTATGTCTAAACCTTATTAGTAACACTCACGTTATACTTACACATATTTAGTTATATTTACACAATGGTATACTCTTGTTGCAGACATTACCACTTGCCTGTCTGTCTGTCTGTCTGTCTGTCTGTCTGTCTGTCTGTCTGTCTGTCTGTCTATCTGCCTGTCTCTCTGTCTGTCTGTTTGCCTGTCTGCATGTCTGTCCTGTCTGTCTGTCTGTCTGCCTGCCTGTCTGTCTGTCTGTCTGTCTGTCTGTCTGTCTGCCTACCTGTCTGTCTGCCTGTCTGTCTGTCTGTCTGTCTGTCTACCTACCTGTCTGTCTGTCTGTCTGTCTGTTTGCCTGTCTGTCTGTCTCTCTGTCTGTCTGTCTGTTTGCCTGTCTGTCTGTCTCTCTGTCTGTCTGTCTTGTCTCTGTCTGTTTGTCTGCCTGTCTGTCTAAACAAAAATAAATAAATAATAATAATAATTCATACGGAGTGAGATTTGCATTTCGTGTTTTTGACCATAATAAAAAACATATTATTTTGTATTTTAGGTGAATATTGAACTTCATAATGCAAGTAATGACTATTTTCATGTTATTTATATATTTATTTATTTAATTATTCTGTCATCCAACAATATTATGTTTTCCAAAATTTTTCTTAATTAAATAATACCACGACGAGTTTCATTTCCAAAAAAGTGTGTTTATAAATAATAATAATATAAACGAAATGATAAGTATTTTATTGTTGTTTTTCAAGTTATAAGTAATAAGTAATATGTCTAATAAGTGTTATAAGTGTAAGGAAAAAAAAGTGATGTTGGAGGAGATGGAGGAAGAATGAGAGAGAAAAAAAGTGATAAAGAGATGAGAGAGAGAGAGAGAGAGAGAGAGAGAGAGAGAGAGAGAGAGAGAGAGAGAGAGAGAGAGAGAGAGAGAGAGAGAGAGAGAGAGAGAATAAGTAAAACCAAAACAATATTATTTAGTTTAATTTTTATTTATTTATTTATTTATTGTAAC
The DNA here is from genome assembly GCA_029783475.1 of Metacarcinus magister. Taxonomy (NCBI): domain Eukaryota; kingdom Metazoa; phylum Arthropoda; class Malacostraca; order Decapoda; family Cancridae; genus Metacarcinus; species Metacarcinus magister. Next base: position 747,479 of record JAPQNM010000031.1, read on the forward strand.
TAAAAAATATTTGTAATGTTATATATATATAAAAAAAATTACAATCAACTTAATTAATAATACGAAATAAAATTGAAAAAAAAAAATAGTTATGAATATTTTTTTTTTTATATATTTGTATCGTAAGTAATAATTTGTAATAAAAAGTAAATGTAATTAATATTAACTGAACTAAAATACTTATAGATGTTAAAATTATTCTCTTCTCTCAAAAGTTTATTCATTTATATTTTCTTAACACACACACACACACACACACACACACACACACACACACACACACACACACACACACACACACACACACACACACATTATCCTAACTTATTAATTTTCTGAGAGAGAGAGAGAGAGAGAGAGAGAGAGAGAGAGAGAGAGAGAGAGAGAGAGAGAGAGAGAGAGAGAGAGAGAGATACAATTATAAATCCAGGTTATTGTTATTATTATTTTTATTCTTAATTATATCTTAACGTAAACATTTTCATTTTGTTATTTTTTTTCATATTAATTTCTCAAAAAAAAAAAAGTTGAGCGAAAATCTAGTTAATATAAAAAATTTGATGCAGTTTTTACATTACTATTCTCAAAATAATAATAATAATAATAATAATAATAATAATAATAATAATAATAATAATAATAATAATAATAATAATAATAATAATAATAATAAATCTAATACTACATCTAACTATCATTAAAATCTAACTTATCATTTCAGACTAAAAACACAAAAAAACAAACATGAAAACAGACGAAGAACGATTTTTTTATAAAGTTTTTTCTTCTATTCTTTTATTTATCCAAAGAACAAATTTTTTCTAACATACATTTACATATTCATTCATTTATTCATTTGTCTATTTATTTATTTATTTATTTATTTATTTATTCATCTGTTTATTTATCTATTAATTCATCTTTTTGTTATTTATCTATGAATTAATTAACTTTTTTTTTTTATGGTAACACTGACGAAACTTTATTATTATTAAAATTATAAACACAAGAACAACAAAGAACAAATGACAATCGGTTCATGACGTTTATATTATTTAAAAGTAACATTAATATAAACAAATAAAGAAAAAAAATAATAAAAAGATCTGATTTTGGACAGATAGAAATTATTATTGTTGTTCTTTCCCTTATGAATAGTAGTAGTAGTAGTAGTAGTAGTAGTAGTAGTAGTAGTAGTAGTAGTAGTAGTAGTAGTAGTAGTAGTAGTAGTAGTAGAAGTAGTAGTAGTAGTAGTAGTAGTAGTAGTAAAGGAAGGAAGGAAGGAAGGAAGGCAGACAGGAAGGAAGGAAGGAAGGAAGGAAGGAAGGAAGGAATGAAGGAAGGAAGGAAGGTAGGAGCTTACACACACACAAAGGAAAAAAAAAAAAAGTGAAAATATGAATGAAATTACAACAAGGAAATAGAAAGAGACACACACACACACACACACACACACACACACACACACACACACACACACACACACACACACACACACACACCTAATCCTTATCTCTTACAGCCTCTAAGACAGAAGGCCAGTACAGCTACGATCAGCGAGACACCGAACAGAACATCGAGCACAATGATGCCCCAGAAGGCGAGGCGGTACAGAGACATGTCACACCCATTTGTGTACCAATAGTGGGCGTAGTCAGGTGACATCCCCCACGCCTTGTACACCCACACGTTGCCTGCAGGAGGAGGAGAGTTAGTTAATGTGAGAAGGAGAGTTATAATACTGTGAGAATTGAAAGGTTTACATAGTCGTTGTTTTACCCTCAAATCCCAAGTCATTTATAAAACCATATATCCGTATTATAAGAATGTATAACGTAACACTACTTAACGTAACAGCTAACAGTATGAGAGGAGGTGATGATCAGTTTGTTAAAGTGAACGTAACACAATGCACGAATCACACAGCCACGCCCACGTCCGAGAGCTCAAGATAAAATGGTTTGCCTATAAGTGGGAACCAACGGCCCTATGTTAAGTCAAATATAGGTTTCCCAAATTATAGGTACTACTTTTCGCACTATGGAAAGGGTAAACAGACCTTAATTTCAAACTCGTTATGTTAAGATCTGGTTTAGGGAAAGGAAGCGGTTGGTACTCCTGCTCCAAGCATATACGGGTGTCGATGAACAGTTGGTATGCCGCGACAACATTTATTTACATAATTTGGGCGGGAAAGATAAATTGTGTTGCATATGTCGCACATTCATCATCTATCTACCTACCTACCTACTAAAAAACTCAAGAAAAATGGAAATCAAGAACAGATTTCGAACGAAATATATCACTGCTAATGAGCGAGATTTTCTATTAAGGTTTATAGAAGAGAGGAAAGGCGTATTGTTTGACAAGAGTCATGACTACCGCATCATTAATAACAAGAAAGAGGCATGGGAAGAAATAACAACATTGGGGGATTATTGAGATAAGCTTAGCCTACTAATTTTGAAACACTGACTATTTATTTCTGGGTAGGATATAATGTTTTTACAATGCTAACGGCATAACAGTTACCATTTTGAAATATACGAAACAAAACATATCCCTGCGCTAATGTAACCTAACTAACCCTCCGTGGCTAACCTAACCAAACCTATCCTTGCAGGGCTAATGTAACCTAACTAACCCTCCGTGGCTAACCTAACCAAACCAATCCTTGCAGGGCTAATGTAACCTAACTAACCCTCCGTGGCTAACCTAACCAAACCTATCCTTGCAGGGCTAATGTAACCTAACTAACCCTCCGTGGCTAACCTAACCAAACCTATCCTTGCAGGGCTAATGTAACCTAACTAACCCTCCGTGGCTAACCTAACCAAACCAATCCTTGCAGGGCTAATGTAACCTAACTAACCCTCCGTGGCTAACCTAACCAAACCTATCCTTGCAGGGCTAATTGTAACCTAACTAACCCTCCGTGGCTAACCTAACCAAACCTATCCTTGCAGGGCTAATGTAACCTAACTAACCCTCCGTGGCTAACCTAACCAAACCAATCCTTGCAGGGCTAATGTAACCTAACTAACCCTCCGTGGCTAACCTAACCAAACCTATCCTTGCAGGGCTAATTGTAACCTAACTAACCCTCCGTGGCTAACCTAACGCTAAGTTTATTTCAATATTATCCCAACATTGTTTAATTCTGCTGGTTATGGGCCTCAAAGAACTCAACAACAGCTGAAGAAGATATGGGAAAACTCAAAGGGGAAGTAAGTAGTGAATAATTGTATTTTCTTTTCTTTTTCTGTACCAACATTCGTAGACTAAAGTTATGTATGGTCAAAATTTCTCAATACATGAGACATTGAAGTATTTAACTTCTGAATAGGCATTTCAAACAATAAAAGTGTTTTCTAATACTGCAAATAGACTCCTCATGGGGTCCTGACAAGACAGACATCCCCGGGTGTTGATGTTGACTCCAACTCCAATATAGGGTGTAGCAGCGTCAGTGTTTAGAAATTTACGAATTGTGTTCGTGTTGAGATATTTTGCACACAAGAACTTTCCTTATTTTTTCACAAATATCAGACTAGCATAGGTATGTTTTAAATTGGTAAGTAGTTCATTTGACGATAATAATGACATATAGGGTTCCCGAAAGACACACCGAAGCAGACTAAAAAGGAGTATTGGAATTCTTTCCATAATTATAGTATTTCCCAAAGTATAGGGCCGTGATTACATTTTAACATAACGAATTGACTATAGACCCTAGAAGATAGACCCTATATTTGACTTAACATATGGCCGCAAGTCTAAGTATGGGTGAAGGAAAGTTATGATAATGTAGAGATGGCAGGAAGGAGAATATATGTAACACACACACACACACACACACACACACACACACACACACACACACCTGCAATGAACCAGGCTGCCGTAACAAGTGACACCACAAAGCCGATGATCTTGAAGAGGAAGTTCGAGGAGGACGAGGATTTGCTGTTCAGTTTCTTAACCACTCCGCCAGTACCAATCCCAAACAACATGATCACGCCTGTAGGACCAATCACAAGTAAGGATTAGAAGGGATTGGAAAGGGATTAGAAGGATTAGAAAAACACATGGAAATATTAGAAAGGAATTGGAAGGAATATACAAAGGGAATGGAAGGATTATAAAAGGATTTAGAGGATTATAAAAGGATTAGAAGGTTTATAAAAGGATTGAAATGATAATAATAAGGATTGGAAGGTTTATAAAAGGATTTGAAGAATTTTAAAAGCATTGGAAGGACTAGAATTTGATTAACTTACCTTACACACACACACACACACACACACACACACACACACACACACACCCTTACCTTGTACAATGAGCCAGATTGGGACGAGTGGCTCCACCTTACACTTGTCCACATTCAAGGCTCCCACTATGATGAATGCAATGGCGAACACAGGTACAATGATGGCACCGGCTATAATGACTGGCCATTGGAGGAGGGAAGCCAAGCAATTACCTGTGTGTGGGAAGGTATAATGAAGGTATAATGACTGGCAATTACCTGTGTGGGAAGGTAGAGTTGAAAAAAATGTGAAGTATTACTATGACTATAAAAAAAATCTATTTGCTTTTTTATTGAGTTTATTTTTATATATATATTTTTTTTTACTTTCTTTTTCTCTTTTTTTTTTCTTTTATTGTTTATTTTTCTTTCACTCTATTATTCATTTTCATTAATTCTTTTATCTTTCTTTCCTGCTTTAATTATTTCCTGGTTTTATTCTCTTTTTTTTTCTTTTTCTTTCTATCTCTCTTTCTCTCTTTCATTCTTTTTGTCTTTCTTTCATTCTCTTTCTTTCATTTTTTCGTTCTCTCTTTCATTCTTATTTTCTTTCTCTCTCTCTTTCTTTCTTTCTTATTTTCTCTCTCTCTCTCTCTCTCTCTCTCTCTCTCTCTCTCTCTCTCTCTCTCTCTCTCTCTCTCTCTTTCTTTCATAGTAGTAATGCACGACTTATAGGATATACTGATAGGAGGAAGGGGGGGGGCGGGGGAGGGAAGGGGAAGGAAGGGGGAAGGGAAGGGGAAAGGGGGGGAAGGGAGGGGAGGGGAGGGAGGTGGATTTCAGGTTATAGATAAGGATGGTTCGAAAATATAAAGGTAACTCTCTCTCTCTCTCTCTCTCTCTCTCTCTCTCTCTCTCTCTCTCTTACTTACCCAGGCACCATCCGTCGCCATCGTCACCATCATAACTGTGTTCTGCAAAGATAACAATGATGATGAAGATGATGACGATGATAATAATAATAATAATAATAATAGTGTATCTATCTTTATCTATCTATCTTTATACCTGTCATATATCCTCATTAATTGAAAGTGGTGTAGCCAAGACAAGGTATTTAGGGTTCACGGAGACTTGAACACAGCCAATGGTGTTCCACAAGGAGGGATCTTGTCTCCCTACTTGTATAATGTCTACATAGATGACCTCAGTGCCACCCTTCGTGATGCGGGTACCGGCTGCCACACACATTTATTATTTCTATTTATTTATTTATTATTTCATTAAAAGGGTACTAGCTAAGGGAAAACAAAAATAAGTAAAAAAAAAAAAAAAATCCTGCTTGTCGCCAGACCCTGAATGGCTGCATCAACTCACTCAGTTACGCAGCAGATGCTTTGCAGGACCTTATCAATGTGTGTCAGGTGTTTGGTGCCAATCGTGACATTGTCTAGAACACCACGAACACACAATGCATGAAGGCACCACCCGCGTTCTCTAAGGTGATCTACCCTGAATCGGCTCAACTGAGTGGGCGTGCGGCGTGTTGCGTGGGCTCACCTTTGTGGATAGGTTCACATACTTGGGCCGTGTCTTGCACCGTGACATGACTGATGGAAGCATGACATCAGGAAGCAGACCGCCAAGCTGACAGTCACGGCTAACACTCTGCTGTGGATGTGTTCCCATTGTAGCTTGGAGGTGAAGCTGGGACTATTCAGGAGTCATTGCTACTCCCTCTACTGTCCTGTGCTGTGGTCGCAGGTCAAGGTGGCGCCACAACTATGAACCGTGTTAGAGTGTGTCACAACGACGTCATCCAGGAAAAGGGTGCAAAGTTCTTAATGTCTTGAACCTATGA
>JAPQNM010000031.1:758591-776091 GCA_029783475.1 Metacarcinus magister
TCTCTCTCTCTCTCTCTCTCTCTCTCTCTCTCTCTCTCTCTCTCACACACAAGCGTAAAAATTGTATTATAATTATATACAAGAATTTTTTTATATTTTTTTTTAACGTATATATATAAAAAAAAAATTAATAATAAATTGAATAAAAATAATTATATAAAACCTAAAATAAAAAAAAACCCCAAAAAATTATGATAAAAAATAAAATCAATAAATAAATAAATAAATAAAAAAAATGCAGCTCAAAGAAAACAAAAGACGGAGGAAAAAAAAAAAATAAAAAAAACAATAAATAATAATAAAAAACTGATAACTAAATAATAAAAAAAACAATAAAATAATAATAAAAAACTGATAAAAAAAAAGAGAAAAAAAAAAAGAAAAGAACAAAAAACGGTTAAAACAAAAATGGCGACTAAAACTTACTATCCACTTCCTCCCTTCGTCCCCTCGGGTAGTTGCTTCCCCTCGGCATCTTAGTCTGAGGTCAGGTCAGGTGGGGGGGTCACAAGGTGTATATGTATGTAGGTACAAGCGAGGGTCTACACGCACGTCCGCCTCGTCTGGCCTCCACACGCTCACTGGCGATGTTCTCTTATCTTGTATCAGTTGAAGAGGAAGTCACGTGACCAAAACTTACTCAACTGTGACGTCATAGGTGGAAATTATCGTACTTCCGGTTACTTATTTCACACTGATAATAATAATGAGTAATAATGATAATGAAAATAGTAAAATAATAATAATAATAATGATGATGATGATGGTGGTGGTAATAATTATACGGCAAATGAGCGTACATATATTTTTTTATTAATAAATGACAACAATTATTATAAATACCAACGAAACCTTTCCCAGAGTCATGTATAATAATAATAATAATAATAATAATAATAATAATAATAATAATAATATCAGTTTTTATTTATTTCACTTACATACAAATTTTGGTGCGAAGCGAAAATATTTTTGAAAAGATGTGCGTTAAATAAATAAATAAATAAATAATAATAATAATAATAATAATAATAATAATGTTTTTAAAAATTTGCATTCAAAGTACATGAATAAAAAAATAATAATGTATAAATGAAGGAAAAACTTAATTAATTCCTCTATAATAATAATAATAATAATAATAATTGTATTAAAATTTTCTTCGCTTTCTTTTAAGTTATAATTAATTTTTTTTTCGTAAATTGTTCGTTTTGCAGAAATTTCTTATATATATATTTTTTATCATAATTTGTCTAAGATGATTATAATAATTTGAGAATATTTGTTTGTTCATTTGTTTGTTTTACCTGAATTTTTACACGCACACACACACACACACACACACACACACACGCACACACACACACACACACACACACACACACGCACACACACACACACACACACACACACAGGTGGGCACGCACGATATTTTGAAAGTACGAATTAGTTTATGAAAATTTGAGTTTAACTGAAAAAAGATGAAAATTTGAGTTTGAAAAAAGATGAAAATTTGAGTTTAACTGAAAAAAGATGAAAATTTGAGTTTGAAAAAAGATGAAAATTTGAGTTTGAAAAAAGATGAATATTTGAGTTTGAAAAAAGATGAAAATTTGAGTTTAACTGAAAAAAGATGAAAATTTGAGTTTGAAAAAAGATGAAAATTTGAGTTTGAAAAAAGATGAAAATTTGAGTTTGAAAAAAGATGAAAATTTGAGTTTGAAAAAAGATGAAAATTTGAGTTTAACTGAAAAAAGATGAATATTTGAGTTTGAAAAAAGATGAAAATTTGAGTTTGAAAAAAGATGAAAATTTGAGTTTGAAAAAAGATGAAAATTTGAGTTTGAAAAAAGATGAAAATTTGAGTTTGAAAAAAGATGAAAATTTGAGTTTGAAAAAAGATGAAAATTTGAGTTTAACTGAAAAAAGATGAAAATTTGAGTTTGAAAAAAGATGAAAATTTGAGTTTAACTGAAAAAAGATGAAAATTTGAGTTTGAAAAAAGATGAAAATTTGAGTTTGAAAAAAGATGAAAATTTGAGTTTAACTGAAAAAAGATGAAAATTTGCGCATCGTCTGAGTACAAATTTTCATTAAAACTCTAACAGTGTCAAAACAGAAGTGAAATTAACATAAAAACTGCACAAGAGAGAACGGAAATACGTTAGTTATATAATATTAACAAAACAAAGACTATACAACGCTATAATAAGCTAAAAACACAGACGGCAGAGTAGAGACAACAACAACAACAACAACGTAAAGAATTGTTAGTTAGTACAATAGTTAGGTTAGGTTAAGTTAGTAAAATAGTTATATCAAATAGAGGATGTGAGTTTGTGAAAAAACACCAAAATTTGAACCATAATAAAAACAGGAATGCAATTAATATAAGTAGAAAATATAGATGATTGAAGTGTAATAAAGCAATGAAACAAGAACAGAAAAGTAGAATATAGTACCCAGAGAAAGTATTACAAGTTATAGTTAGTTATATACATACAAAGGGTGTGTAGTAAGAGTGAGTGAGGTTAGGTTAGGTTAGGTTAGGTTACGTAATGTTGTAAGTGCAGTCTTCTATCGTCTATACTTCTAGCTTGGGTCTGTACAAGGAGAGAGTGATGATGGTATAACTGCAACGAGTGTATTATTAGAGAAGTCAGACCATAAGGATTGCCAAAAGGAAGCTAAATAAATGGAATTAATCATAGGTTAGGACTTGTATAAACCTAATGGGATCTTAGGTTAGGTTAGGTTAGGTTAGGTAATATAGAATCAGAATTGGCTACTGAGTCCCGCTAATTGGCAGTAAATAATGATGAGTATTAAAATAGGTGATTAAATAATATATACTTGTGCAAATAGAGTGTACGAGACAAATTATAATGAAAGGGAATTACAAATGTGTTTAAATAATCTATACTTGTGCTAAAAATAACGAGAAAAATTATAAGGAAAGGGAATTACAAATGTGTTTAAATAATCTATACTTGTGCTAATGAACAAGACAGCTTAATTAATGCAAGGTAAGAAGACCTAATCCCTTAATTACCTCCATTATGAGATAGACAGGTGTGATATGACTCATTAAAACACCTGTATTTGGGGGGGGGGTGTATAAGGGGTCAATATGAAAACTTTAAATGAATCTATATTATCAGTTTACTTTATAATAAATTGATTGATTATATTATTAAATGGTTTTTGTTTTATATCTTTGCGCTTTTTGTAGTGATTTGAACTTAATTGTGTTTGTGATTGTGGGAAATAATGGTTAATTAAAGTGTGCGTGCCCACCTCAAACACGCACGCACGCACACACACACACACACACACACACAAACATACATACATTGCACAAATTATTGCAAATGACATCAACTAAGAGAGCGAATGGTGCACACACACACACACACACACACACACACACACACACACATACACACATACATACACTCATTACATGTATGGATATAAACGCACATACTAGTGATGTCCGTGTGAGTATTCAAGGCTATGTACACACACATACACACACACTCAGGGGAATACGTACATGGGAAGAGGAGAATTACGTACATGGAATGTGTTTGCAAATCGATCAAAAAATATTGAATAAAAAAATAAATACGTACATACACTGAGTCTATTACGTACATGAGAGCCTAATGCGTACACAGAGGCCTATTACGTACACACATACACATACATACATACATACGTACATGACTCGGGTTGTGGTCGTAGCGGCTGTTATAAAAAATAAAAAAAATAAAACGCACATAAACGTACATGAGGGTTAGTTTACAGCGTGAGGGAATACGTACACACGCACACACACACGTACACAATAATGGCGATTAATTCGTGAAAAAATAGGCTTTTAATGGGTAAGGAAAAAATTGGGCTATTTTAATGGGTGGTGGAAGAAATTGGGCTATTTTTAGGGGTGAAAAAATAGGGCTATTTTAATGGGGGGGGTAGAAGAAATTGGGCTATTTTAATGGGTGGTGGAAAAAATTGGGCTATTTTAATGGGTGGTGGAAATAATTGGGCTATTTTAATGGGTGAAAAAATTGGGCTATTTTAATGGGTGGTGGAAAAAATTGGGCTATTTTAATGGGTGAAAAAATTGGGCTATTTTAATGGGTGGTGGAGAAAATTGGGCTATTTTAATGGGTGAAAAAATCGTGCTATTTTTAGGGGTGAAAAAATTGGGCTATTTTAATGGGCGGTGGATAAAATTGGGCTATTTTAACGGGTGGAAATAATTGGGCTATTTTAATGGGTGGTGGAGAAAATTGGGCTATTTTAACGGGTGGAAATAATTGGGCTATTTTAATGGGTGGTGGAAAAAAATTGGGCTATTTTAATGGGTGGTGGAAGAAATTGGGCTATTTTTATGGGGAAAAAATTGGGCTATTCTAATGGGCGGTGGAAAAAACGTGAAATTAATGGGTAAAAAAAAAAAAAAAAAACTAATGGTTATGAATTACATCTTAAGAATTAATGGGAGTATTATATATATCTATTTTTTTAAAGGGGGGTAATGGGGGTAATGGGGGGGTGGGGGGGGTGATAATGAAGACCAATTCACATTTATATTCAATGGTTGACTCAAGAATTTAATGAACGAAAAAAAAATAAAAATCTAATGGGTGATGTAATAATGATTAATATAAAAATAATAATTAATGGGTGAGATGTAATCCTACTTAATAATAATGGTTAAAAAGTTATATAATGTTTAGTTTATATAAAAAAAGCACAAATTAATGGGTGTAATTTAACATATTGCTTTTAATGGGTGTGTGATTTCAAAATTAATGGGTGGTGGAATGTGGTCCTTGTAATGGGTAATGGGCGTGGGCGTGGGCGTGATGGTGTCATGTACGTAAAGTAATGGGTTATGGTTTCAAAATTAATGGGTTATATATAGTTTCAAAATTAATGGGTTACGGTTTCAAAATTAATGGGTCATGGGTGTCGTTCTAATAGGTAATGGGTAACGTGTGTGTGTGTGTGTGTGTGTGGTGGTGTCATGGGTACGTATGTTAATGGGTAATGGGTTAATGGGGGCATCAAGGGTACAGAACCCATTATATAAACACACTTCCGCCCATGTGACTAAGTTTGCTAATAATAATAATATCGATTAACATTATTTTTTTCTCTCTATAATTACGTTAAAAAATTATAAGTTTTGTTTAATTCTCATATTTATTATTTATTATTATTATTATTATTATTATTATATACACGATTTTATTATTATTATTATTATTATTATTATTATTATTATTATTATTATTATTATTATTATTATTATTCGGAAAAAAATATATATATGTATTTGTGAATTTTTAAATACAGTTATTTTTGTGCATTTATTCAAAATTCGGTTTTAGCAATATTTTTTTTTTTTTCATTATTATTATTATTATTTTTTATTTAATTAATATTCGTTAAAGCATTATTTCAGTATTTTCTTTAATGTTAAATGTTAAAATCTCTCTCTCTCTCTCTCTCTCTCTATAATGTATCTCTAATATTACCTATTAATTAAGGGCACACTTTGAGAGAGAGAGAGAGAGAGAGAGAGAGAGAGAGAGAGAGAGAGAGAGAGAGAGAGAGAGAGAGAGAGAGAGAGAGTAAATTATCTCTATACAATATAATAATTACCATCATTTCAAGAGGAGGAGGAGGAGGAGGAGGAGGAGGAGGAGGAGGAGGAGGAGGAGGAGGAGGAGGAGGAGGAGGAGGAGGAGGAGGATCAAAATCACAAGAATCCTACAAACATGAGATCCAATTCCTTATATAGACGATCGAATCCTTTATAAATGACGTCAATTCCTTCCATAGACACAATCTCAACCTCTATAAACACAATGGAATCCAATCGTCTATAAACAAGATCGAATCCTATTTATAAAGGAATCCAATCGTCTATAAATATAAATGACAAAGGTTTTCAGATCAATTGCCTGTATGTATGTTGGTCCTTTGCGTACATGTGACTGTTTTCATGTACGTTTCGCTACACAGATCTATGTATGAACGCACATGTATGTATACCCTGTTTTATGTACACACATACACACATACATACTTATACATACATACATACACACAATTATACGTACATGTGTATGGAAAGTTATCAATTTGGTGTGTGTGTGTGTGTGTGTGTGTGTGTGTGTGTGTGTGTTGAGAATAATCTTATGTAATCTCTCTCTCTCTCTCTTATTACAATATTCACAGCATAATTTTTTTGGTATTGAGATAAATAATAATAATAATAATAATAATAATAATAATAATAATAATAATAATAATAATAATAATAATAATAATTTTTTCTCAATCTTAAGAATATTTAAACAAAATTAATATCATGGAATTCTTGAGAGAGAGAGAGAGAGAGAGAGAGAGAGAGAGAGAGAGAGAGAGAGAGAGAGAGAGAGAGAGAGAGAGAGAGAGAGAGAATCTTTCATTTCTCTACTATTATTGAGTTATATACAGAGGAATCACACACACACACACACACACACACACACACACACAACACACAACACAACACACACACAAACACATACACACACACACACTCCAACACTCCCTATCTTCTTTCCTTCCTCTCTCTCTCTCTCTCAAACACCCTGGCACACACACACACATACACGTACACAGGTCTACACAGGAGGTAGACCCCATAGTGTACACAGTTTGTCAGCCGAGGTGGAGATGAACGTAAAGTCAGACGGGTGCCAGCGGCCAGAGATCACCTTGTCTTGATGCTCTGCCACCACCACGCTGGGCAAAGGCAGGGTCAAGTCACCTGTGGGGAAGACGAGGGAAAGGTTAGGTTAGGTTAGGTTAGGTTAGGGTAGGGTGGGTTAGGGTAGGGTAGGGTAGGGTAAGGGTAGGGTAGGGTTGTGGTAGGGTAAGGTTAGGTTAGGTAAGGTAAGGTAAGGTAAGGTAAGGTTAGGTTAGGTTAGATTATGTTATGTTAGGTTAGGTTAGGGTAGGGTTGGTTAGGTTAAGTAGGGTAATGTAAGGTAAGGTAAGGTGAGGTGAGGTGAGGTGAGGTGAGGTGAGGTGAGGTGAGGTGAGGTGAGGTAAGGTAAGGTTAGGTTAGGTAAGGTAAGGTAAGGTAAGGTAAGGTGAGGTGAGGTGAGGTGAGGTGAGGTGAGGTGAGGTGAGGTGAGGTGAGGTGAGGTGAGGTGAGGTGAGGTAAGTTAAGGTAAGGTTAAGGTTAAGGTAAGGTAAGGTTAGGTAAGGTAAGGTAAGGTAAGTTAAGGTAAGGTTAAGGTTAAGGTTAAGGTTAAGGTTAAGGTAAGGTAAGGTAAGGTAAGGTAAGGTAAGGTAGGGTTAGGTAAGGTAGGGTAAGGTATGTAAGGAAGGTGAGGAGGAAGGTAAGGAGGAAGGAAGGAAGGAAAGAAGGAAGGAAGGAAGGAAGGAAGGAAGGGTAAGGGAAGGGTAAGGGAAGGAAAGGAAGGGGAAGGGAAGGGAAGGGAGGGGAAGGGAAGGGAAGGGAAGGGAGGGATCATAACTCAATGTGTTTTGATATACACAAACTTATACATATACATTGATAAATACAAATGAAAACTAACATTATTATTTCTCCTCTTCCACCAATTAGGTTTATATTAATAAAGTTATGTTCTCTATTCCTTGTACAAAAATGTGTTTCAATAATCCCATCTGAACTAGGTAGCTATACACCATATTATCCTGCTAGGGTGGACGAGAGTGCTGCCCCTCTCACCCAGGAGCAGCCGTTGTCGCGTGATCGGAGGTCTGTTTACGTTTGAGAGGTCCGCCCCCCAACTGCGCATACCTAACATAACCTAACACAACATAATTTAATCTAAAGCTCGGAGGTCTGTTTTTAGGTTAGGTTAGGTTAGTTTATTTAATCAACAAACCTTTTTTTACAAACATTACTGCTGAGCATGCGCAGTTTGGGGCGGACCTCAAAAACATAAACAGACCTCTGATCACGCGACACCGTAACCCAGGATCGAACTCACAACATTTACACCACAAGAGCCACTCAGCCTAATCTATTCCTTTTTAATAATAATAATAATAATGACTTGAGTAATTACAATAAGTAAGTAGGTGTTGGTGGTTATGTGTGTTCATTAAATTATATAATATAGATTCATTACACACGCGCATTCTCCCTTAATTTTTTTTTTACCTGTGACATCTTCTACACCCTAAATACACCCTATATTTCCATCTTACAGTCTCCTACACTTATTCTACACCCTAAATACACTCTTTTTTGCCATCTATCACCCTTTTTACACCCTGAAACTCACCCTGCAGATCCGTGAGTACCAGTTTGTTATCATAGCCAGCCATACACCCTCCTACACTCACCCTACACCCTAAATACACCCTGTTTTACCATCATACATCTTCCTATACCCTAAATACACCCTTTTTTTCCCATTTTGCACCCTAAACACACACTAACAATCTTCTACACCCTGTTTGTCCATCTTTCATCCTCTTAACCTTACCCTACACCCTTGTTTTTGCATATTATATCCTCCAACACTTATTCTACACCCTTCTAACACATTCTACACCCTAAGTACACCCTGTTTTGCTATCTATCACCCTCTTTACACCCTGAAACTCACCTTGCAGATCCGTGAGTACCAGTTTGTTATCATTTCACATCCTTTTACACTTATTTTACACCCTACACTAATTATACACCCTAAATACACCCTGTTTTGCCATCATTCACCCTTGTAACACCCTGAAACTCACCCTTGCAGATCCGTGAGTACCAGTTTATCATTTCACATCCTCCAATACTTATTCTACACCCTGTTTCACCCTTCTATCACCCTTTTTACACCCTGTTTTGTCATCATTCACCCTTGTAACACCCTGAAACTCACCCTGCAGATCCGTGAGTACCAGTTTGTTATCATAGCCAGCCGTCAGCAGGTAGTAGGCAGAGGGTGAGAAGCGGATTGACCTCACATCGGCGCCGTGGGGTCGGAAGGCTTGGATGATCCTTGAGCCCCGCACGTCAAAAAGACAACAAACAGCGTCCTCGTGTCCAGTCACTAACAGCCTCCCCGATGGGTCCACGCACAGGGACGCTACTGGTGCTCCCTGTGTAAGTTAAGTTAAGTTAAGTAGTAGTTAGGTTAGGTTGGGTTGGGTTGGGTTGGGTTGGGTTGGGTTGGGTTGGGTTGGGTTGGGTTGGGTTGGGTTGGTTAGGTTAGGTTAGGTTGGGTTGGGTTGGGTTAGGTTAGGTTAGGTTAGGTTAGGTTAGGTTAGGTTAGGTTAGGTTAGGTTTGGTTTGGTTTGGTTTGGTTTGGTTAGGTTAGGTTTGGTTTGGGTTTGGTTAGGTAAGGTTAGGTTATGCAAGGTTAGGTAAAGTACACACACACATACACAAAATGAGAACAATTATAGCTACAATGATTAGACTAAAACTGGAATATGTACAAGTAATATGATCTCCTCTTTACAAACACACACACACACACACACACGCTTCCTCCTCCTCCAATTTCTCTTTCATCCTTACTCACACACACACCCACACAAACACACACACCCAAACCCACCCACACACCCCAAACACACACACACACACACACACTCTTTCTCCTCCTCCTATTCCTCTTTCATCCTTACTCCCACACACACACACACACACACACGCTTCCTCCTCCTCCAATTCCTCTTTCATCCTTACTCCCCCCCACACACACACCCCCAACCCTTCCCCCGTAACACCCCCACCCACACCCCCACGTACAGGCTTGGTGGGCGTGGCAGCGGGCGTGATCACATTGACACATCCTCTCGTCCTTAAATCCCAGAATCTGACAGTCCGGTCTTGGCTTCCCGATACAAACATTGCCCCGCCCCAAGTGTGCAGGGCAAGGATGTGACCTGGTGGAGAGAGAGAGAGAGAGAGAGAGAGAGAGAGAGAGAGAGAGAGAGAGAGAGAGAGAGAGAGAGAGAGAGAGAGAGAGAGAGAGAGAGAGAGAGAGAGAGAGAATGGTCTGTTCATTATCATATTCATTTCATTTTCTTCATTATTGACAAAAATCTTAGTCATGTGTTTATCTTACGTTTTTTCTTCTTCTTCTTCAATCTCACACCCTGTTTTTTCCATCTTATAGCTTCCTACACTTACTCTACACCCTAAATAGTGCTAGTAAGGGTGTGTATAATTACATATAACACCCTTGAACACCCTAATAAACTCTAGTACACCCTTACAACACCCTAGTACCTTTGTGACCTAGTAAGGGTGTGCATAGTTATATATAACACTCTAACACACCCTTGCAACACCCTGAAACACCCTAGTACCTGTGTGGCCAGAGTAAGGGTGTGTATAATTATGTAGAACACCCTTGCAACACCCTAACACACCTTTGTAACACCCTGTAACACCCAAACACACTTTTGCAACACCTTGAAACACCCTAACATACCCTTGCAACACCCTAACACATCCTGAAACACCCTAACACACCTTTGCAACACCCTAACACACTTTTGCAACACCCTGAAACACCTTTGCAACACTAGTACACCCTAACACACTCTGAAACAACCTAACACACCCTGAAACACTCTAACACACCTTTGCAACACACTAGTACACCCTGAAACACACTAACACACCTTTACAACACACTAGTACACCCTTGCAACAACCTAACACACCCTTTACACCCTAACAACACACTAACACACTCTTTAACACCCTGAAACACTCTGACAACACCCTAACAACACCCTTTACACCCTAGTAGTACCTGTGTGGCCGGAGAGAGCCTGGAATGGTGTGCCCGTCGCGCAGTCCGTCACGTAAATCTTGCAGTCTCCCGCGCCGCCCGAGATCAAGAGTGAAGACTTGTTGCTAACGTCCTCCACGAAGCACATGTCTCTTACTGTACCGTCATGCATAGCTAACTCGATCTCCTGGCCTGGGGGGGGAAGGGAGGGAGGGTAAGTTGTGTGGGTGTGGGTGTGTGTGTGTGTTTACCTAACCTAACCTAACCTAGTTGTAATATATATAGGAAAATAGTTATGCTCGTACTGTCCCGTCTGTCTCCAAATCTAGTGTGTGTGTGTGTGTGTGTGTGTGTGTGTGTGTGTGTGTGTGTGTGTGTGTGTGTGTGTGTGTGTGTGTGTGTGTGTTTACCTAGCTGTAATATACATTCATTCAAATAGTTATGCTCGTACTGTCTCCAAATCTAGTGTGTGTATTATCCAGTTTGCTTTTGAAATCATGAATATTTGTTGCATTAATTACTTCTGCATCAAGTTTATTTATTCGTGTGTGTGTGTGTGTGTGTGTGTGTGTGTATACATATTATTATTATTATATATTATTTTCATATACATACTTCATACACACCCATACACCCAAATACACACCTACACAAACACACATACACACACAGCCTTACTACCATCCACACACACACAAACCCAAACACACACCCACAACACCCCAAACCCACTACTCACACACACACACACACACACATACACAGTCTTACCATCCACACCCACACACACACACCCCAATACCCACCCAAACACCACATACACCCAAAAACACCCCCAACCCACCCAGACACACCCCCAAACCCACTACCCACCCACACACCCCAAAACACTCCCCCCCCCACACTTACCATCCATGCTACAAGCCTCCGCATTGAACCTCATCAGCTTGACCGTCTTGTCGTTGGAGCCCGTAGCGATAAGGTCTCCGAGGGGACTCCAAGCGAGGCAGTATATAGAGCCCTTTGTGATGCTTGGTGCGTTTGTATAACACGGTGGGCTGGTACGTGGTGTGGTCCTCTCTGCTGGGGGGAAGGGGGGCAGAGAGGGGGAGAAGGAAGGGTGAGAGATGGGAGAAGGAAGGGTGATGGGTGAGGGTGAGAGGGGTGAGGTATGGAGAGAAGGAGAGGAGAAGGAGTGTGTGTGATTTGTTTGTGGTGGTGATGATGATGATGAGGAAGAGGAAGAGGAAGACGAGGAGGAGGAGGAGGAGGAGGAGGAGGAGGAGGAGGAGGAGGAGGAGGAGGAGGAGGAGGAGGAGGAGGAGGAGGAATATTATTAGTTTCAATTAATAATATAAATAACAACAATAACTTTAATAACAACAACAATAATAACAATAATAATAATAATAATAATAATAATAATAATAATAGTAATAACAACAATTATATTCACCAAAATCTTTCTTAACTCTCTCTCTCTCTCTGTCTAATACTACATCCATTTCTCTTATTAACTATATTTTCATCAAACACATAATCTCTCCCTCTCTCTCTCTCTCTGTCTAATACTACATCCATTTCTCTTATTAACTATATTTTCAAACACATAATCTCTCCCTCTCTCTCTCTCTCTGTCTAATACTACATCCATTTCTCTTATTAACTATATTTTCATCAAACACATAATCTCTCTCTCTCTCTCTCTCTCTCTCTCTCTCTCTCCAACACCCCCCTCACCCACCTAAGGTCAGACAGCTTCGGGTAGGCACATATCCTGAGTGTCTTGGAGTTGGATCCCACCGCGTAGAACCTTCCTGACGGGTGGAACTCCGCGCACCGCACCGCCTGGACATCTTCAAGGGCAGTAACAGCAAGGAACCTGGGCTTGACGCTGCTGTTGTCCCCGCCGCTCCCGTCCTTCAAGCCCTGAGAACGAGGATGTGGGTGTTAAGAGGGGGTACTAGTCTGTTTTTTATGTTAAGTTTATATGGGGTTAAATTTTTTTTTCTATATCATAAATCGTTGGCTAAGATGGACTGGCCCTTGCCCGTTATTTAGCGTAGGTTTTTGATTTTTTTTATAGTGACGCCTCTACTGTTTACGTTCTCTCTTGTTAAGTTATATTAATCTAGTTTTCTTTCTTTTTTTTCTATATCACAAACTGTTGGCTAAGATGGACTGGCCCTTGCCCGTTATTTAGCGTAGGTTTTTGATTTTTTTTTATAGTGACGCCTCTAATGTTGACGTTCTCTCTTGTTTAGTTATATTAATCTAGTTTTTTTTACTTTTTTTTTCTATATCACAAACTGTTGGCGCCAATAAGCTTCATAGAGGCTAAGATGGACTGCCTTTGCCCGTTATTTAGCGCAGTTTTTTATTATATTTTTATAGTAACGCCTCTAATGTTGACGTTCTCTCTGGTTTATTTATATTAATCTAGTTTTTTTTCTTCTTTCTATATCACAAACCGTTGGCGTCAATAAGCTTCCTAGAGGCTAAGATGGACTGGCCTTTGCCCGTTATTTAGCGCAGGTTTTTGATATTTTTTATAGTGACGCCTCTAATGTTTACGTTCTCTCTTGTTAAGGGGATACAAGTCTATTATTTATACTGTTGTCACCCCCGCTAACGCATTTCAAGCTCTGTCGATGAGGATGTAAGGTTAAGAGGGGTTACTGATCTGTTTTGTTATATATTAAGTCTATATATAATGTGATACTGGTCTGTTCTATTAAATTAAGTCTATATATAAGGGGATACTGATCTGTTCTGCTATATTAAGTCTATATATAAGGAGATATTAGTCTGTTCTGCTATATTAAGTCTATATTTAAGGTGATACTGGTCTGTTCTGCTATATTAAGTCTATATATAAGGAGATATTAGTCTGTTCTGCTATATTAAGTCTATATTTAAGGTGATACTGGTCTGTTCTGTAATATTATTTAAGGGTATACGTATAAGTAAGTCTGTTTACTTTTATCAGTCTATAGTTAAGGGGATACGGATCTATTTCGTTCTATTAGTCAGTTAAAAGGTTATTCATACGGGTTTATTTACATTAATTTTCGATAAGCTCGTCTCGTAATGGTATTCTTGCACCGATATATTTATAAGATATTAATTAAGTCTTTGAAACTACTAATTGACCCTCCAGCTTGACCTTGTTGATGTGTGAAAGGTCAAGGTCATAGGTGGAGGTGAGGAGTCATTAATAAGTGTTCATTAGTATTAGGAAGAAGAAGAAGAAGAAGAAGAAGAAGAAGAAGAAGAAGAGGAAGAGGAGAGGCTAAAAGTAGAATCAAAATAATAATAGTAGATAATAACAATTCCTGGTCACACACACACACACACACACACACACACACACACACACACACACACACACACACACTCACCGAGGAGGAGGAGGAGTAAGACCGTTCCTTGGCGCCCATTTTCTATACAATGGGGGGAGAGGGGGGAGGGGGGGGATAATTGGAGGGGTCACTTGCTCAAAATGATTCAAGATTTTCCACACTTTATTAATATCACTAATTGTTCTTTCTCTCTTTTTTTTCTTTCTTTCTTTCTTTCTTTCTTTTTTGCTATTGTCTCTTTTCATTGACGAAGTAAAATAAAATATATATATAATTATAAATAAAAATACGTAATGTAATGTTTTCTCAATATGTTCGTTTTTTTATTAATATTATAATTTTGGTTTATCTTGTTGTTGTTGTTGTTGTTGATTGGTAATGATAATGATAATAATAATAATAATATCACTTCTACTATTAATTACACTACTACTACTACTACTACTACTACTACTACTACTACTACTACTACTATTACTTAACAGGTCGACAAACAAATGAACATCAGTAACGTGCCTAAAAGAACCACGAACGCCACCAACCGCATCCACTAACCCTAAAAGCACGCTCTTCCTACTAACCCCCCCCACCCCCCCATCTCTCTCTCTCTCTCTCTCTCTCTCTCTCAGGAAATGGTTGTAATTTAAAGTTATTTCAACGTATTTTTGAACAGTTTGCAAGTTTCTCTTTTTATAACTTCATATTTTCTTTGTATTTTTCCAGCTCAATTTTTGATATAATTTTTTTTTTGAGTTTCAGTTATTATAATATTTATGTAGACATTTTATATTTTCTGTGTGTGTGTGTGTGTGTGTGTGTGTGTGTGTGTGTGTGTGTGTGTGTGTGTGTTACGTTGTGGTTTTTTCTCGCTCTGCCAACGGTTACTAATTCTGGCAACGGATACGGATACGATGCCACATTCACCTGCTGACTTAATTTGACACAACGATCTGGCTATGTTGGAAAAAAATCTATAACGACATTTATATATTCTCAAACCAACTGATAATTTTTCAAGAACATTTTTAATCACTAAGAAATATCGCATAACAAGCCATTACTATATACACGATCTATCTTTCTGTGCTATATGATCTTGGGACTAATTTCATTTTTTCTTCTATATATACAATCTATAATTTCCACGCAAGTTACATGATTATCAAATACAGTTAGAAATTCTGGCACATATATAAGATTTACAATGATATTTTTGCGGTTTTGGAAAGAGTTGGACTTGGACTTGTGTTGGGAGTCAGTGTACATACGGGTTCAGGACAAAAGTTAGTATAGAAAAACTTTGTATGGCAGTAATTCGCAGGATAAAGTTCGTTTGGCTAAAGTACGTCAGGATAAAGTACTACTACAGTATAAAGTTCGTAATGGAAAAAGATCGTAATGGTAAAAAATCGTAAGGTTAAATGTTCGTTAGAAAAATGTTCGTACGCGTTAGGTTAGGTTAGGTCGTTACGAATATTTTACAGATGTACTTTATACCATACGAACATCTGCATACGAACTTTAGCGTACGTACTTTTTTCAAACGAACTTTATATAAACCCTTACGAACATTTGCTTACGAACAATTGCATACGAACTATTTCCATACGTACTTTGGTCCTAAAATCTCAGTATACAGTGTCGGTGAAGCGTTTAGTTCGGCGTTCTAACACACACACCTACTAGAAGAAGCAAGAAAAAGGAGGAAAATTCTTTAAGTTTTCACTCCTTCCTAACCTCTGGCAGTATAACACTTATCTTGGTGTCTCATAACTCTCCTTCGTGTATATATAGAACAATAATAATAATAAATAAATAAATAAATAAAACTCAATTCGGCCCGTTCTTCCATCTCGGCAATGTTTCAACTCTCTAAATATCCTATATCACAAGTAGTACTGACTCGATTCTTTTCGGGATTTGACAGATAAAACATTAGTCTCTTCAGAAACTGGAGATTTTTTTTTCAAACTAAACAGGAGTAGGAGAGTAGTAATAAATGTGTTAATGGTGATAGGTTAGATGACAGTATTCAGCTTAATATTAATGTTTTGTAGTATATAGGCACGGTTCTGTACATCAAGATTTATCACGAGAGAGATGTTAGAATGCGGGCGGCTTTCAGAATGTCAAGGGTCTGTTACGAATCCAATATTAAAATAGCCATCGACCATTGTTATTTCGGAGTTAATAACCATCGCCATTGGTTGTGCTGTTAGTGACGTCACGGATTCCTTACTCTTTGATTGGCTAAGAGGCTGTATGACGTCACGGATTCCTTACTTTTTGATTGGCTGAGAGGCTGTATGACGTCACTCTGCTTTCATCGACTTGAAAATCCTTGACTATTAAATTTCAAAACAATGAGATTTTTTAAGAGAAAATTAAAGTTAAAACGTATAACAAGGATTTTTTTTTTTTTAGTTTCTATCATAAAACTGTGTTAATGGCGGTGAAAATGTGTCATTGAAGAAGAGAGAGAGAGAGAGAGAGAGAGAGAGAGAGAGAGAGAGAGAGAGAGAGAGAGAGAGAGAGAGAGAGAGAGAGAGAGAGAGTGAAAGGATCTTACAATTTTGGGAAACAATGTGGTTTGATACACACACACACACACACACACACACACACACACACACACACACACACACACACACTTTCGCTAAATTCCGTTCACACAATGGATCGTGTGTGAGTGTGTGTGTGTGTGTGTGTGTGTGTGTGTGTGTGTGCGCGTGTGCGTGTGTGAATGTGTGTGTTTGTGTGTGTGCGCTGAACGGTTGTTAGCTTTAGCGCAAACACAAATACTCTCTCTCTGTCTCTGTCTGTCTGTCTCTCTCTCTCTCTCTCTCTCTCTCTCTCTTTACAGTTTTTTCTTTATATTTTTCGTTCAACTTTTCAATATTTTCCATCTCCATCACACTACTACTACAAATAATAATAATAATAATAATAATAATAATTCATACAAAAAAAACAATAATTACATAACATTTACTATTTTTCTGATGTTGTTATGATTTGCTCACAATG
Organism: Metacarcinus magister; assembly: GCA_029783475.1. Lineage (NCBI taxonomy): Eukaryota > Metazoa > Arthropoda > Malacostraca > Decapoda > Cancridae > Metacarcinus > Metacarcinus magister. The sequence continues at coordinate 775,777 of JAPQNM010000031.1, forward strand.
AGAAATATTGCTTCTTATTTAGTTTGTGTTGAGATTAAATAATAAATAGTCTTTCCTTTATCGTCTGAGATTATAAACGTCAATATTTAATGGTTTTCCGTGATTATAAACGTCAATATTAACTCACTCACTCGTACTATACTCCCATTAACTCATTCACTCTCACTATATTCCCAATAACTCACTCACTAGGCGGTGGCGTACTGGCTAGCGTGGCATACCATCTCAGAGTCCCGAGTTCGAGTTCCCCGACGTACTGGCCACTTTTCTTTGGAATAACTAACAAGTAGCCTAACATCACCCACATGCTGCCAT
>JAPQNM010000031.1:778591-781091 GCA_029783475.1 Metacarcinus magister
CTTACCACACACACACACACACACACACACACACACACACACACACACACACACACACACACACACTCCTGGCAAACAATCTAACATGTATAGAACAGGACGTGTGTGTGTGTGTGTGTGTATACTAATTATTTGAGTTTTATCATATTTTATTAATTTCATATTTTAATTACGTATAAGAATTTTTTATATTATTAATTTCAATGATATTTTAATTACACATAAGTTAAGTTTTTTTTATTTTTCTAATTAACTTTTTATTTTTATTTTTACTGTTCACTGTGTACCTTTTTTTCTTTCTGCTTATGTTATCTCTCTCTCTCTCTCTCTCTCTCTCTCTCTCTCTCTCTCTCTCTCTCTCTCTCTTTTTAAACACTCTCGCCTCCCATCACACTATCTTCACACACACACACACACACACACACACACACACACACACACACACACACACACACACACAACACAAACATACGCTTTCACTACTTAACACAACTAAACTTTACTTTAATTTCACACAATTACGCTTTTCTTCTTCTCATAATTAACTCATTTTAACGCCAAAAAGTTATAACCATGAAGCAAACTTTGGCAATTAACTACATTATATTTTCTCTTACAACGAAAATGTATCTTAATTTAACGTTATTACGCTTTTTTCCTCTCATACTTAACTCATTTTAACGTCACTCTCTCACAGTTCATTATTTAACAAACTTTTGACGATTAAATAACAATATTCTCTCATTCCTTCTTCCCTTCGTGTTAAAAATGTCTTTCTTTCATATTATTAACATTATATTGACCATTGTGTTTTCAATATAAGAATGTGTGTGTGTGTGTGTGTGTGTGTGTGTGTGTGTGTGTGTGTGTGTGTGTGTGTGGTATTATGGTGTTGATGTTTAAATAATTTCTTTCAAAAACTAGTGATTCTGTCTGTGTCTGTATTGCACACACACATACATACATACACACACACACACACACACACACACACTGGCCCCTTGTAATACCTTTCTATCAAGACAATTGTAATCTCTATACTGTAATTCAATATTCTCTTGATGTCTGTCTATCTCCGTCTTGTGCTATTCAGAAAGTCACATATTCAAGTTATCGGAGGAAATTCACACGGTTATTCTACATCACTTTTTGTTATGGTATTAGAAAACTGACTCCTACGTAATAAAAAATGCCCACTTGTATTACCTGTTCCCTAAAATGTGCAGCTAAATTAGTGTTGCAGGTGTGTTGATAGTCCTCTCTTAAATGTGTTCAAGTGTTAGGAAGGTGGACATACAGATTCAGGTAAAGAGTTCCACAGTTTACCAGTTCCCATCCGCCCTCTCAGCCACCAGCAGCCCGGTGAGGTAAAGAGATGCCCGGTAGCAAGCAGTTCAAGGATCCAGATCAAACCAAGTCAAATCAGGTTTTTCTCACACTCTCGGTCAAAGATAACAGTTTAAGACAGACAGATATCCCGAGAGGAACATCTACTCTCCTGTGTGTAATATATATTGTATGTGTCCACCGCTGGTTCTTGTCCCTATCATCTTCCTTGTACTACATTAGCTAACATATTTTCAGTGTACATCAAATCAATCAACTCTAACAGTCTCCTGTGAATAAGAAGTTACATTTATTACTCAAATATCTACTATGTACATTATCTCTCCTTTCTTTTCTTGATTTTATGGCGCCGGTAAGCTTTTTGAATGGTCAGCCTCCGCCCGTTAGTAGCGCAGGTTAGATTTTTTAAAGTGACGCCTTGTTGTTTTCTTGTTGTGAGGCTCATGCTGCCCGCGGAAGCTCCTAGTGATACTTTACATTGTAGTCCCAAGTTGAGGATAGTGTTATGGCAGCACGTGGGTGATCTTTGGCTACTCCAACATTTTCCGTGTACATTATATTAAGCAACTCTACCATTCATTGAATTGTACTCCTGCTGCCTTTCCGCTCATATAAAAAATAAATAAGTAAACTCAAACTACGTCACCTACATCAATAAATCCTTCACCGTAATAATTGGTGGCAGCGGTGACAATCATATCATTACACAATCACTCCACGTCTGATAAACTCCCAAGTGTTATAAATATACTTCAATAATACGACACTCCATACTATTAGTAGTTATCATGATGACGCTCGCAGGATTGGCTGTAAGAGTTTCACAGTTTGTCACCAGATGGCTTGACCACTCACTGGCTTGTCCCTTCCCAGGCGTCCCCTCGTTATGTTCATTAATGACGGGGAACACACACACACACACACACACACACACACACACATTGGCATAACCGTTAAGTTCCGTCATTATTATTACTGTTATTGAGTATTGAATGTATTATTACAATTACTATTACTACTTATATTACAGCAACTACTTCTACTACTACTACTACTACTACTACTACTACTACTACTACTACTACTTCTATTACTACTTCTACTACTACTGCTGCTGCTACTATTACTACTACTGCTACTACTACTACTACTA
>JAPQNM010000031.1:793591-798591 GCA_029783475.1 Metacarcinus magister
TAGCAAAGGTTTGAGCGAAGAGTTCAGCTTTAGAGAAAGAAGAGACAGCTGTGGGGCCATCTGGTTGAAGTAAAGGAGGGAAAGATGAAGAAGTAAAATTGTTAGAGATATTATTGGCTAGATGCCAGAAATCACGAGAAGAGTTAGAGTTGGAAAGACTTTGACATTTTCTATTGATGAAAGGGTTTTTAGTAAGTTGGAGAATAGATTTGGCATGATTACGGGCAGAAATATATAGGGCATGAGTTTCAGCAGATGGATGGCTACGGTACCGTTTGTGAGCCGCCTCTCTATCATTGACAGCACGAGAACAAGCAGAGTTAAACCAGGGCTTTTTAGCTTTAGTATTAGAGAAAGTATGAGGAATGTATAGCTCCATGCCAGAGATAATCACCTCTGTTATGCGCTCGGCACACAGAGAAGGATCTCTGACATGGTAGCAATAATCATCCCAAGGAAAATCAGAATAGTACTGCCTCAGGTCCTCCCACTTAGCAGAGTTGAAATGCCAGAAGCACCTCTGCTTAGGCGGGTCCTGAGGCTGCACTGGAGTGATAGGACAGGTAACGGAAATAAGATTGTGATCGGAGGAGCCCAACGGAGAGGAAAGTTTAACAGTAAGCTGAAGGGTTGGAAGTTAGGAAAAGATCAAGAATGTTGGGCCATGTCTCCAAGGCAGTCAGGGATACGGGTAGGGAACTGCACTAGCTGCTCTAGGTCATGAAGGATAGCAAAGTTGAAGGTTTGATCACCAGGTTGGTCAGTGAAAGAAGATGAAAGCCAAAGCTGGTGGTGAACATTGAAATAACATAAAATGGAGATCTCAGCATAAGGAAAGTGAGATAGGATGTGCTCCACTTTAGAAGTCAAATAGTCAAAGAATTTTACATAGTCAGAGGAATTAGGTGAGAGATATACAGCACAGATGAATTTAGTTAGAGAGTGACATTGAAGTCTTAGCCAGATGGTAGAAAATTCTGAAGATTCAAGATTGTGGGCACGAGAGCAAGTAATGTCGTTACGCACATATGCGCAACAGCCAGCTTTGGATTGAAAATGAGGATAGAGAAAGTAGGAGGGAACAGAGAAGGGGCTGCTGTCAGTAGTCACAGACAACTGTGTTTCAGTTAGGAAGAGAAGATGAGGTTTAGTGGAGGAGAGATGGTGTTCCACAGATTGGATATTAGATCTAAGGCCACGAATGTTGCAGAAATGAGAGTAAAAGTATATTCATTCAAATTTTAATCTATCACTGTTATGTGCAATGTGAACTATCTATCTATCTATTAATTTATCTATCACACTCTATCCTCTATCACTAACTCCTTCACCCTATCCTTCCATCCTACAACTGGCCTTCCTCTCCTCCTAGGACTATTAATCTATCCTTCCATCCTACAACTGGCCTTCCTCTCCTCCTAGGACTCTTAATCTATCCTTCCATCCTACAACTGGCCTTCCTCTCCTCCTAGGACCCACACTTTCACTCACATACACTTTCTTCACAAACTTTTCCTTTCAATATGACCAAACAACCTCAATTAGTATTTCTTTTCACCCATTACACTACACAATGCACACACACCACACACATACACTTTCACACAGGTGTCATACTTTCCTTGATGTCATTTATATATTGTTTACAAGGCAATTATTACCTTTTACACACATCAGAGAGAGAGGTAATGTGTGTGTGTGTGTGTGTGTGTGTGTGTGTGTGTGTGTGTGTGTGTGTGTGTGTGGAAGGCTCTATACTTTTATATTTTTGTTAGAATAGACACAGTTTTGATGTGGTAATAATTTTGTAGTGGTAGTGGTGTTGTGTGGTGTGTGGTAGTGTTGTGTGGTAGTGGTGTTGTGTGGTGGTGTGTTGTGTGGTGGTGATGAAGGTGAAAGACAGGATCACTTATATATAAATCTTCCTCCAGGTGTAAATACAATAACACAAACACCACTTCTTCTCATCCCTATTCTGTCCATCTTCCTAATGCAAAAGTTAACCAGTATCTTCACTCTTTCATCCCTTACACTGGCAAACTCTGGAACTCTCTTCCTTTGTCTGTTTTTCCACCTGCCTATGACTTAAACTCTTTCAAGACGCCTCTAATGTTAACTGGACCTCCAACCCTTTACTCTATTTCTCCTAATGTCTTCTTTGCACGGTATGGCGACAAGCAGGAGTTTTTTTTTTAATCGTATGTTTGTTTACCCTTAGCCAGTGTCCTTTTAATGTATATATATAAAGAAAAAAAAAGTCGCATGCTACCTGTTGCCTTGTGTAGGTTAACTGGCCTTTTGCAGCCTCCTTATTTTGTTATGTTCTTATGTAATTCTGTTTTAATACAATGTTTCAAGACAATAGGGAGTCAGCTAATCACCTTTCAGTTAAGAGGCAATAACCTAACTTAAATTAATCTAAACCTAACCTAACCTAACTTCAGTTAATCTAAACCTAACCTAACCTAACTTCAATTAATCTAAACCTAACCTAGTCACCTCATCACCTTCAGTCAAGAGGCAATAACCTAACTTAACCTAACCTTATTTAACTTAACTTAACCTAACCTAACTTCAATTGATCTAAACCTAACTTTAATTAATCTAAACCTAACCTAACTTAAACTAATCTAAACCTAACCTAACCTAATTTCAATTAATCTAAACCTAACCTAACCTAACTTAACCTAAACTAACTTCAATTAATCTAAACCTAACTTAACCGAACCAAATTTTAATTAATCTAAACCTAACCTAACTTAAATTAATCTAAACCTAACCTAACTTCAATTAATCTAAACCTAACCTAACCAGCACTAGATTGATGACTTCTTGGTGAAAAGGTCAGACTCGCCTAACGTATTCTATAATAATAAGTTGTCCATTGAAATAAGAACAAAAATAAGTCGTGATTCTTCAATAATAATAAGTTAGGAAATAAAATAATGAAATAAAAACCATTAAATAAACTAAATAATAATGTGTTACCAAAAATTAATGATACTAAGAAGTTAATTAGAATAAGAAAATAAATATATATATAATTCCTTAATAATAATAACACTAGTATCTTAAGAGTGACCAAACTGTTTCCTTGACCTGACTTCTACTGTGAATATAAGGTTAGTGAAGGTCAGGTGTGTGTGTGTGTGTGTGTGTGTGTGTGTGTGTGTGTGTGTGTGTGTGTGTGTGTGTGTGTGTGTGTGTGTGTTGGAAAAGGGTCATATTCAATACATTTTCTTCTCTCTGTGTGTGTAATGACAGTACATACACAACAATCATCATTTTCACCACTACCATCAACATCATCACTTTCACACACACACACACACACACACACACACACTCACTCACTCACCTTCAGGGGGTCGTAGCCGCTGGGGGGGGCGGGTCCGAGGGAGTCAGTGGGCATGGGTGGCATCATCCTGCCGGTGAAGGTGACAAGTGAAAGTGACGTGCAAGTGACAGTGAAAGTGACTGAAAATGAAAGTGAAAGTGAAAGTGACAGGAAATGAAAGTGACTGATAATAAAAAGTGCGTGACAGTGAAAAAGAAAGTGACACTGGAAATGACATGAAGGTGAAAAAACATGATGACAGTGAACAGTGACAAGAAGGTGACATGAAAGTGAGTGAAAGAAAGTGATACAAAAAAATGAAAGTGATATAAAAATGAAAAAAAAACAACATAAAATTGGCTGAAAATGGGCGAAAGTGACACTGAAATTAAAGTGAAAGTGACATAAATGACTGAAAAAAAGAGTAAGGGACCGAAAGTGAGTCAAAAATTGTGAGAAAGTGACTTCAAAATGACAATACGAAGTGAACAGTGAACGAAAGTGAGTGAAAATGAAATATGGAACGAACATGACAATGGCAGGCAGGACAATGATGAAAAATGACAAAAATAATAATAAAATACACCATATAACAAAGCATTCATCATCACCATCACCATCATCATCATCATCAACAACAACAACATCATCATCATCATCAGCCATAATTCTTCACATCACAGCAACAGCACAATAACAATAATAATAATAACAATGTCAATTCCTTAGGCTGAAAAAAAATTGGCTTAAGCTTTGAGAGAGCGAGAGACAGAGACAGAGAGAGAGAGAGAGAGAGAGAGAGAGAGAGAGAGAGAGAGAGAGAGAGAGAGAGAGAGAGAGAGAGAGAGAGAGAGCCAGTCCCAGCACATAGCTCACACACCAAACAAATAAAACAAATGCACATCACACACACACACACACACAGAGGAGCACAAAGGAAGAACAAACAGCAGCAGAATTGATCGAGAGTGAGAGGCATAAGACAGAAGGATGATAACAAGAGGAATGAGTAAATATTGAGTTATCTAAGAAGAGAAGAATAGATAACAGAAATAATATAAATGTAAGTGTAAATATAACATGAAAAAAATAAATAAATAAATAAATAAAAATAAAATGCAAGCCTAGGGTCCCGAGTTCGAGTCCCGATATCCACTGACCACTTTTTTTTTTTTAGTATTACCGCCAAATATCACCCAAATTCCTGCCATACTGCCCTCAAACTGGACTTGCAATGTTATATGCATCTGAGACTGTAGCAGCAATAAGCCTCTCTAGCTATAAACAAAAGAAAACGTAAAATATTAAGGTGTCACTATAAAAAAATCTAAACCTGCGCTACTAACGGGCAAAAGGCAAGTCCATCTTAGCCTCCTGATGTAAAAAAAAAAAATAATAATAATAATAATAATAATAATAATAATAATAATAATAATATAATAATAATAATAATAACAATAATAATAATAAATAATAATAATAAAATGTTAAATAGAGAAGGAAAGGAATAGAAAGTGAAAAGACTGTGTAATGAGAGAGAGAGAGAGAGAGAGAGAGAGAGAGAGAGAGAGAGAGAGAGAGAGAGAGAGAGAGAGAGAGAGAGAGAGAGAGAGAGAGAGAGAGAGAGAGAGTATGTGAGATAGATAGATAGACAGAACAACAC
>JAPQNM010000031.1:803591-821091 GCA_029783475.1 Metacarcinus magister
ACAGACAGCCTCTCTCTCTCTCTCTCCTTCCAACACACACACACACACACACACACACACACACACCTGGTTCCAGCATTGCACTCTGGCGCTAGAAGGGTTCCAGTCCCTGAGGTCGGCGTGTTCGTTGAGGCGTGGTAGGGTCAGGCAGAGACACAGCTGGGAGTAAGCATCTCGGGTCGGTGCAAACTTCTCAAGCTCATTCAGAACCTGTGAGGGAAGGAAGGAAGGAAGGGAAGGAAGGGTAGTGGTGGTGGTGGTGGTATTGTTATTATTATGATTTTTATTACTACTACTACTACTACTACAGCCGCCCGCCCCCCCCACCCCCACGCCCACGCCCACCTTGACCAGTTCATCCACGGCCCCATCCCTGCTTGGGGTAGCCGGCGCCTCCACCTTGATGCACAGTAGCTCATAGTATTTGTATTTCAGTACCGTGAAGTGGAATTTACGGGAGTCAAACGCATCGATAGCCTGGGAGGGAGAGAGAGAGAGAGAGAGAGAGAGAGAGAGAGAGAGAGTATATTAATTCACAAGAAATCATATATGTACTGTAATTTAATGAAAGATACAATGATTACACACATACACACACACACATAGTTACCTTACCTACAAAACACACATAGATATTTAACCACACACACACCACCACCACCACCACATCTCTTCTCTACCTCTCTCCCAGCACCACATAAATACATATATATATACTTCATCTTACGTCTCTTCCACCCCTTCCACCCTTGCCTCCACCACAAAGTTTACCATCAAACTATTAATATTATAAAGATTTGTAATAAGTAGAAAAAGTTATGCATGAAAGATACAGAATAACAATTGATCTTTTAATAACTGGTAACTAACTTTTAAACCTTCCATTATATTTCGTAATGATATATTTTGAAGATATATTCTGTTTTTTATTGCAATGACATAAAAATAAGTATAAATTTTACATTAGATAGGTGTAGCATAACTAATTAATATTTTTGAACTAACTTTCTACCTCTACTCTACCTTAAATAGTAGTATTAATAATATATTCACCTAAATTAACCTTTTAAAAACATGTATATTTTCACACAAACTTAACAAAAATCACACACACGCGCACACATGACTCTTACATCACTAAAAAACCATACACACACACACAAACACACACGTACACACACAAACACAGACGTACACACACAAACACAGACGTACACACACCAACACAGACGTACACACACCAACACACACGTACACACAAACACAAACACACACGTACACACACAAACACACACGTACACACACACACAAACACAGACGTACACACACAAAAACACACACGTACACACAATCAAATAAAATAACATAGCTACAAAAACACACACACAAACATACATAACAAAACAACAAGTCTACACACACACACACGTACACACACACACACACACATGTACACCTACCTCTAACGGCTGCACAAACTCCAACACATCATCCCACTGCCCATCAAGTATAAGTTGACGCAGGAAGAGTGCATCATCAGACAAGTTGCCGTTGATGATTCCTGTTTCCCTCTCCACGTTAAGCTGGGAGATGTGGAGGCGGCGGTTTTGTAGGAATTCTAAGGTCAGCCGGACCACATCCTCCTCCCGCATGGAGAGGTGTGCGCTGGGCATGGTGTGTGGCGGTGTGTGCTGGGGGCAGGGAGGAAGGTTAGAATGTGGGTGTGTGTGTGTGTTAGGTTAGGGTGTGTGTGTGTGTGTGTGTGTGTGTGTGTGTGGCAAATTTCAGGGGGGGCCACAGAAAATTTGTTGATATTTAGTGGACCACAGAGCTGCCATCCTGTTGCCTCCTAAATTTCAGTTCTAATAAATTTTAATCTATGTAGTTGAAATGTATTTTTGAATATTATTTATGAAATTCTATTAATTTTCTTATCAAATTATTATAGTAATTCGAAAATTATCTGATTTTCGGCCTCTTTGACTCTATGTAGCTGTCCATAATGTGTCAATCTAGTGACTATCAACTATTTACAAGTTACTAATCACAAGACATTGAGTTTCTTTCCCTTCGACGTACAACAACATGGTAATGATTTATTAGTTATAAGCCTGGCAGTGTTGTATCCATGTTCTATACTTAACAAAACAAAGGTTATATTACACAAAGGTTTAGTTGCCTGCGTCACTGCGTTTAACATTCATAGCTGACAAATCTTACATATTCTACCTTTCACATATATTTGAGAAGCTAAATATACTGAACAAACAGCTACAAGGTAAAAATACATATATCTTAACCTGCAAAGAGGCAATCAGTCCTTTCCTTAACAAAATAAATCTGTTCATGATTAATATTGGGTGTAAGGAGTTGTCACATTTTCCAACCCTCACCACTATTGAGGAGGAGCTGCATGAGGATGATAGTTTAGTGTACATTGATCACTTGAAAAAATACCACAATGATATGAAAATTAGGTTCAAAGATGTCTTAGGTGGTAGACAAATGCAGCTGATGTTGATATCACACTGCAAGAAAGCCTCATTGAGTTGCAGGGTAAACATATTGCTTAATCTAAATTTAAACACGACCTCAATAACTTATTTACAAGTAGTGATATTGCCATGAAATTCCCATTGCTCTGACAGGAAGTAAAGTTATATATCATTGCCTTTCCATTGTGTTACCTCGTTGAGTCAGGTTTTAGTTCAGTGTGTCAGGTATTATCAAAAGCTAACAACCACTTAGAAATGGTAACTAAAGGTGATCTTGGTCTATCTCTAACAACCATTGAGCCTGACATTGTAAAACTTGTCAAACTGCATCACCCACCCACAAGGATCTCAACGAATAAACACAGTGAAAAGATAATATGATATACCTATTTGTTTTTAATTTTGCTAAAGGATTTGATATTTGGGCAGTCAAAAACGTAATAATTTTGAGAAAGTTATTAATTTTCTGGGCGTTCATAGTTTTTTGTTATGTTGCTATATCAGAAAAATAATGTATTGTTTTATTGAACCCAAAAATAATATGTTTAATGTTTGTGGAATAGAATAAAAGAGAATATATGTGTAATTAATAGACACTGATATTTTTATGGAAGGTAGTATTATAATAATGTGTGTGTGTGTGTGTGTGTGTGTGTGTGTGTGTGTGTGTGTGTGTGTGTGTGTGTGTGTGTGTGTGCTGTAGGGGTGAAGGGGAAGGAAGAATTATTGAAGAGGATATGAGAGAGAGAGAGAGAGAGAGAGAGAGAGAGAGAGAGAGAGAGAGAGAGAGAGAGCTGTCACCTTTCTTAACATAACCGTAAGTAAAGTTAATGTTATGTAAAACAGTTATTATTGTACCTTAAATGAATGTTAGGTTAAGGTATAACTACTATATATATAATTATGTTGATGTATGTTTATTTGTTAAGAGAACAGTAAGTAAACCTAACCTAATGTTATTGCAATGTTAGGTTAATGTATAACTATATATATAATGCGCATTGTATTATTATTGTTATTATTATTATGTTATTCACTCCACAGTAAGTTATTAATACATGAATGTGATTTATGTGGAAGAATGTTATGATTATGGAAGCGATTATTGGTGAATCTTCAAGTCAGAGAAGTCAATGAAGTTACGTTAATTTTGGTAAATCTTTATAACTACTGTTGGTACGATATCAATATAAATATAAAGTGGTACATACTATACATAGTGTACTCAACGTAAGGTTTGAGGCGGTGCTCGTTATTGTAACCAAATATAAGACATACATATATGGCATTTCGGACAAATCTAAGGTGAAAAAACATAACTTTTCGGGTAATAAAATATAAAAAGCTTATATTATCCTAACTATAACCTAACATTACTTAACCATAACATTACCATTACCTAACCTAAACTAACATAACTTGCAATACACTTGACCCGGTAAATAATGGTGATCACTGCCTGAAACCTTGATAGATGTGTTTTCGGTAATAAAATATAAAAACCTTATATTATCCTAACTATAACCTAACATTACCTATCAATATCGTACCAACACTAGTTATGAAGACTTGCCAATATTCTAATGATTATATAACTTATAGAAAACATAAGTGTTCTGTAACGCCACGACCAAATAGTATTAGTATAGCTGGAAATAGAGCCAACAAGATACTGGGATTTATTAGTAGGTGTGTGACAAATAGGAGTTCTGAGGTCATTCTGAGGTTGTATTTAGCGCTAGTAAGACCCCACTTAGATTATGCAGCTCAGTTTTGGTCCCCTTATTATAGGAAGGATATAGGCTCCTTGGAGGCAGTCCAGAGAAGAATGACCAAGATGATTCAGGGGCTGAGAAATCTACCCTACAAAGATAGGTTAAAACGTCTTAATCTCCACTCCCTAGAGAGAAGGAGGGCAAGAGGGGTTTTGATTGAGGTTTTCAAATGGGTAAAAGGAATTAATAAGGGAAACATTGATCAGGTTTTAGAATTTAGTAGTCAGGATAGGACACGTGGAAATGGGTACAAGCTAGAAAAACTTAGATTCAGGACAGACAGGTAGATATTGGTTCACTAACAGAGTGGTGAACGATTGGAATAGGCTGGGTAGACACGTAGTAAGTGCTGAGTCAATAGATAGCTTTAAAAGACGGTTGGATCAGAGTATGGATAGGGATGACAGGTGGGATGGCTAAATATTGGATTATTCCAAAGGGTGGGGGGCAAGGAGCTGCCTCGTGTAGGGCATTAACTGGCCTCTTGCAGTCTCCTCAATTGTTATGTTCTTATAGAAACAAAACTAAAGTGCAATAATGTGACCAAAGAGGAGAAGAGAGGAGAGGAGAGGAGACGAGAAGAGAGGAGGAGGAGAGAAGGGATGATGAGAGGAGAGGAAGGAAGAGAAGAAGAGGAGAGAGAAAGACAGATATATATAGACAGACAAATACAAGACTGTACACAGATATAAATAGATACATAGATAGATAAATAGATATAACGTACACACAAACAAACACACACACAACCACCACCACCACCACCTGTCTCCCTCCACGCCTTTACCACGCCCCCTAAACAAGCCACGCCTACCTAACCACGCCCACATGGCCACGCCCACCTCACCTGCCCAGTACACTCACCTGGCTGGCTCTCAGGTGTGTGTATAAAGGTTAATTAACACATAATGGCGGGAAGGTTGGGCAGAGCGGACATGGTGCGGTGGTGCCACGTCTCACACTGTCTCGGAGTGGCGCTATTATGTTGAGCTTATTTGATATTTATATACATGTATGTATTGTTTTTTATTATTAATTTACTGTTATTTGATTATTTTGTGTGGATTAATGGTGGCCAGGTGTGTTTTATATGTTGTTTTGCTTTATTGTTTTGTTAGATTTGGCATCTGTAAGGTGAGGCTGCGATTGTGTTCTGATGAAAAATATATTAATAATACTTCAAATAAATGTAAATAAGTCATAGATAAATATAGATTATATTATGTTTAAATATGTATTGCTGTATTTAGTAGAGTTATGAGTTATATTATCACTACGATGACTCATATGTCATGTTAATGAACACATCATGTCAAGAACCAAATTGTAAATAAAACCAAAAATATTAGCCATCAAACAAATATACAAACTCATGTTTAAATTATGACTAGAAAAAAAAATATTTGAAAAACATTTTACATATTTATATCACTGACATTTTAATTTTTTCTCAATGACAGTCGCTAGTTCTAAATCGTAACAAATATTTTAGGCAAAGAATGATTATACAAAATATTATATACAAAAAATACTAGAAAAAAATCATATAGAGTATTTTCTACACATTTAAGTAATTATAATATAATATTCCTACATAACAATCGCAAAAAAATATAATCACCACAATTTTTTATATCAATACAATTTTCATCATCACCATAATTTTATACATCACCACAATAATCATCATCATCACAAAATCTTTAACACCTCAATACCGTTCACATTATTTCCATCATGACAATCGCAGAACACCGGGCAGGCAAGATGGCAGGAATCATTGCACGTCTCTACCAAAATATCTTTAGGCGGACCTCCACGTTCTTCCTGGCGGCGGTGGGCGGCGCCTTTATGTTCGAGCGAGGGTTTGACATGCTGAGCGAAGGGATCTACGATAATATTAACCAAGGGGTGAGTATTAAGGGGAGGAGAGGGGTGGAAGGGAAGGGAAGGGTGGTGATGGTGGTGATGACGCAATGATCAGCTGTTGGATTGTAGGTCAAGATTTATAATATTGTTTGTTTATTTATGGTTTTAGGTTATTTTTGTTTAGGTATTTGTGCATAACTACTGCTCGGATGATATCGATATAAATATGAAGTCCTACATGCTATTAATAGTATACTAAAAAAAAATAGGTACAGCTTATAGGTACGGCAGTCGTACTTGTAAGTGCTCGCTTATAGATACGGCACGTGCCTAACTTTTGGGTGATAAAATATTAAAAGTTTGGTGTTATTTTACATCTTCACCAGAATGCTGTAGAGGATTCATTGTTATATTATTGCATTACCTCATGCAGTCTGAGAAGGTTTTCTGGTCAATTTTTACATCTTCACCGTAATGGCGTGTGGCTACGAAACAAAATGGCGTCTGCACCTCGTCAACCACCGACTTTGTCATAGAAAATATTTGATAACTCCTAAATTAACCTAACCTAACCTAACCTTAACCTATATTGACAAATAACATTCTTATTCAAATCAAACTAAACTTACAGGAACTACCTAGTGCCTCCGGGCCTTTTGTAGCTTCCTTATATTCTTATGTTATTTTCAAAGAGAAGGTCTCACAGAAAACATTGAATGTATATCTCACAAACTAAGAATTTGCGACGGAAATGTAATCAAGAAAACCTTTTCAGAATGCATCAGGTAATGTATTTATATAACCCTGAATTCTCTAGAGCATTCTGGTGAAGATGTAAAATAATACCGGTTTTCTTAATTACATTTCCGTCGCAAATTCTTAGTTTGTGAGATATTCAATGTTTTCTACGAGACCTTCTCTTCGAAAAGTAAAGTTTAGTTTGGTTTGAACAAGGTTAGGTTATTTGTAAATGTAGGTTAAGGTTAGGTTAATATAGGTTATGTTAGGTTAGGTTAAGGTTGTTAGGTTAGGTTATGGTTAGATTAAGTTAGGTTAGGTTATATAAGATTTTTACATTTTATTACCCAAATCCAGAAAAAAATCTAAGGTTGAGAACCCTAACTTTTGGGTAATAAAATATAAAAATCTTATATAACTGAACCTAACCTAACCTAACTTAACCTAACCATAAGATAACCGTAACCTAACCATAACTTAACATAACATAACCAACCTAACATAACATAACCTAACATAATTTCAAAGACGTTTTACGAGGTAAATAATGGTGTGCCTCCCGCCTGAAACCTTCACAGATGTGTTGAGTACACTATGTATAGTATGTAGGGAAGGAGAGAAAAAAGAAAGAGGTGAAGCAGTAGTTGTAAAGAAATACCATAAAATATAAAAAGCTTATATAACCGAACCTAACCTAACCTAATCTAACCTAACCTAACCTAACCTAACCTAACCTAACCTAACCACAACCTAACGAATGTTGTATCCTCATAGTGTTCGCTTATAGATACGGCACGTGCCTAACTTTTGGGTAAAAAGTTTATACAACCGAAGTTAACTGAACCAAACCTAACATAACTTGAAAGATGCTTTACCAAGTGTTAAATGATAAGGCACAGGCCGTACCATGACAACGCGGTACGACTGCCGTATCTCTAAGCACTTTGAAGAAATTAATTTAATATTTTGGTAAATATTCGTAAGACGACCGATTCGATATCTCCTTACCTTTATAATGAAATGCAAATTCGGTAAAATTTTACATCTTCACCAGAATGCACCTGAATATTATAACACACTCTTCGTATAGATTTTCATCCATTTGGAATGATTTTGACATTCATTTACGTCACAAATTAATATATAATAAGATATCCTTATCACCCCAACAAGCTTGGGGACTTGTGGGAATGTGGGGTTCTTGTGGGTAGACGAAATACAATGATTTACACTATAAACAATGTGACAGAATCACTAACATAACCTAACACTCACCTATTGACAAACATGCAATGCACTGGTGGTCACAAAAACTGGCGTGTGGCTAAGAAAAAATATGGTGTCTGCATCTCGCCCAAACCCTCGATTTTTGGTCATATAAAACATTTGATATCTTTTAAATTAACATAATATAACAAAATCTAAATCAAACAAACCTTAATCTATATTGACAAATAACAGAACCTTGTTCAAACCAAACTAAACTTTACTTTTTGAAGAGAAGGTCTCACGGAAAACATTGAATATCTCACAAACTAACAATTTGCGACAGAAATGTAATCAAGAAAACCTTCTCAAAATGAATTAGATAATGCAAAAATATAACCCTGAATTCTCTAGAGTAGTGGTTCTCAACGGGGGGGGGGAGGGGGCACAAGCACAGGACGGAATGGGGAAAAAATCACAAATTGCATATTGAGGATAATTTGAGGCTTTGTTTATAGAACATTGCACCAAGAATTGAGGATCTTTGCAAGGCCAAGGAGGCTCAGGTCTCACATTAACATGTGAATTTATGTTGGTGGATTGGCTGGAAAGAAAATAGTAATAGGCTTTCACTTTATTTATTTTGTTATTTTGTTATGTAGTTACAGTTATTTACACTATGATTATAAAGCTGTATACATAAAAAAAATTGCATCCAATTTGAAAATATAATTACTTAAATATATCTATTAAGAATGACTAAAAAATATATAAAATGATGCAATTGGTCCACTTAACTCGACACATGTTTTTGATAATTGGTCAATGGTAATTTCATGCTTGTACAAATTGATGAATAAGTTTTCCGTTCTTGACCACACAAATATTCACTAAATACCGTCCTCTCCCAAGTTTCTTTCATGTGAGTCATTAATTGTTTCATTGGTCCGGCTGGCACACCGCACACGTGACTCTAGGTGATTAGATGTCCGTTCAATATGTTCTTCTGGTCATAGCAAAGACTGTGGTTATAATATTTTCATTGCATATATGTATTTTTTGCTATTTGAGTGAGATAAAGTAGAAACATACATTCTTTAATATTTAGATTAACTTCAAATCTCCACACTTGAATGGCTCGGACACGCACACATATACGTACACTCACCTCTGGGAGGCTGCCGTCACTATGTAATATTACTTATACACAAATTTATATTGGTTTCTGTAAATAGATAATTACTGTACTAACCTAATAATAATAGTGGAGACCGCTAACTATTAACGGAATATTAACCATTTAACCTAACACTGTCGGCTCCTTCCTCTCTTAACTCAGTAAATCATTGAACAAAATTATCATCTCTGAAACGAGTGATTTCCGACGTCAAATCAATACCTGAGTGCCTTGTGTATGCAGGCAACACTTCACAGAGAGATGGTCAAACACTGCAATACATAATACCAAACAATTCTTTACTGCATAGAGCTTTTAATCATGAACAATTACATCTTATTAATACCTAACGCAAATTTATGATAAAACTGATATTTTGTTGTTGTAAGTATCATGTTTAGAGGAGGGAACAGACGCACCTCCCCCTGTGAAGGACAACATTACACTGACGAGGATCCACTAGGGTTGAAACACACTTACACTCAGGGCTTAGCTGAGGAAAGGTTGAATTTAATTGTAAAAGAAATGAAAATGGGCAGGAGAAGTATATATTTTTTTATACGTATTTGTATTTTGTGTTTACCATGCAATATTTACCTTATTATTACTATTATTATTTATTATTACTTTTGTACCATGGATAGTAGTGTGTGTGTGTGTCTGTGTGTGTGTGTGTCATTCATTATGGTCTTGGTCTTGAGGATCACGCGCTGGACTTGTGATCACCAGTCATTACCATCACAGAGAGAGCTTACAACTCATTATAGCCTAACAAAAGCAGACACACTTTTTACAAGCATAAAGGTGAAATAGCCACACTTGGATTTCACAAACTAAAGGGTGAATAGTATAGAGGGAACATAGAAGGGAGAAAGAATTTTGAGAATGTGAAAATTATAAAGGATGAAGATAGGTAGGAAGGAAGCTTTCTCAAGACAAAGAGAATAGTGTACAGCTCAGGCATAAGGACACTGGACACACTTGGTAATTGGAACTGAAAATGTTGGAAGGGGAACAGAACGGCAAAACCAGAAGAGGTGATTCAATAATTCCCCTGAACTAGGTAGCTATAAATCATGTAGTTCTGTTAAGGTTAACGAGAGTGCTGCCCGTCTCACCAAGGTGCTGTGAGCCAGGATTGAACTGAACCTTCAGGCCACGAGCCAAACACTGCACCACACAGCCACACAACCCTTCATGAATACCAGTAAAGTAGTATTAGTGAAGTATTGAAGTAATAGTAAATACTCAGATGGTGAATGCAACAGTTGGCCAAACATCAAAACTATGAATCAACACTTGCACCAAAAGGTTAATAATTTGCACAATGTTATAATGTTTCAAATGGTGATCAGATTGTCTTCATTTAAATGGCTGCTTGTACTGCGGCTCAAACCTATTCATGTTACAAGTAGTTTGACTATATAAGTAAACATGGCATGGAAGATAGTGTTTGCAGTTTTATTAAGAAGCAACACTGAGTCTGAATTTTTATTACCTTTAAAGTCATGTTTGGCAACACACCAGGTTTACAAACATGAGCTGAACACATAAAACAACTCGACATTCCACTGAAAAACATATAAATGTATTGAAATGATGGTTATTATTGAATTTTTTAATTTCTTGCACCAGTTGTTCCTGAACTTTGTTTGTTCTTTGAAGTTTCACTAAATACACATTAGTTAAGGGGTTCCGTTGGAAGCAGTGCCCTGGTTAGGTTAGATTTGGGTAAAACTTCACTTTCACACCCGCCCAAAAAACCTTACATTCCCACATGTCCTCATGTTTATTGGGGGAAGATGGGGAATGGGGATATCTTATTAGCTGTTTATCTGTGACTGTAATGAGTGTCAGAATCGTTTGTGTATATCAATGTAAACCTCCCGAGTAGAACCCTTAAACAAAAAAAAAACTTTAGGGATATCTGCTTAACTATTTATTTGCTACGGTTATAGTACATCTTTTTGTGACTACACTAGCATTTATGCAACATTTTTTTATCATTTAATCTCCTCCACGTACATGTAAGTTGTTTTCTTGTGAGTATATATATCAAAATTCAAAGAAAACAAATAACCCGGTTAGAGGCTGTTGCTATATCTCCTTTGTTTCTGGTATTCATCACCATTACTATAGAAGTTTAAGCCTACAGTAGTATTTCTGCAATGTTTTATTAACACTTACTATCTTCCTCGTATATACACACTGTTTTATTGGAGGTATATATTAATATTAAATTCTGAGTAGAGGCTGGCTCAGGCTGGTGCAAAATCCGCGTATGAGTGTTGTCTGCTATAACCCACCTCCGGAATCAGATCAGATGGGTTTGAATCCAGATTATTCAGATCACTCGGATCCGTGTTTTGAGGGTAAATAGAACACGGGTCCTGCGGCCAAGCCCCGCCCAGATCAAGTGATCTGAAACAGATCACGCAAATAGAAAAGGCCTAAAGAGTTGATTTGAATGGCGAAGTATTTGATTGGCAAAACGGTTAATGGTGTGCCTCAAAGGTATCTTGGGACCCTTGCTCTTCCTTATATATGTGAATAATTTAGAAAGAATCTTCTGTCAAAAATAGCAATATTCACAGGTGATGCAATACTTCGCGGTAAAGTTATATGCTCTGAAGACTGCGATGAAATTCAGGCCCAAAATAAACTTATCGATTGTATCAAAAAATGGGTTGTCTTTTACTTCAGATGAATGTCAGGTTATGCATATTGGTGACAAAAATCCAAATTTTGAATACAAGATGCAAGATCAAGAGTTCGATGACGTTAAACAAGAGAAATACTTTTGTGTAATAATTAGTATTAGTAATAATGTGGGTTGTGGAAAGAGAAACACAGTGTATACTGAGGTTTTTTATTCCTGACCGGTTTCGCTCACAGCTTCTTCAGAGGACTGTCAGTCCTCTGAAGAAGCTGTGAGCGAAACCGGTCAGGAATAAAAAACCTCAGTATACACTGTGTTTCTCTTTCCACAACCCACAACTGTCAAGATGTCCATACATTAGTAATAATCTCAAAATGAGTGATCAGTGCACAGCTGCAAGTAAGAAAGTGAATATGATAAGTCTAACCAAGGAATTTTGATCACAAATTGCCAGAAGTAATGAAAAGGCTCTATACAGCATTTGTGACAACACACCTTGAATATGTGATACACTTCTGGTGACTGAACTACCGTACATTAAAAAACAAAACCTACTGAAAAGAGTACAGAGACGAGTGACAAAACACATTCCTACATTGCTTAATTTACCGTACGAGGAACGATTAAAACAGTTAGACATGTTCCCTCTCCACAAATAAAGAATTAAGAGAAATATGATTGAAGTCTTTAAAATTCTAAACAGTTTCAATAAAATCAATCCACAAAAATTATTTGAGATTAATAATGTGACATGAAATTAAAAGTACAAAGATGTAACACAATTGTTGGTAAGTCACTTCATGTTAGAGTTGTTGAACGCTGGAACAGATTCACAGCATCAGTAGTTAGCTCAAAAACCATACATAGTTTCGAGTTTAGATACATATTTCTGAGAATCAGGTTTTTATTCACTAATTATAATCATTTAATTGCGTTGTATGAGCTATGAAATTTTTATGTACGTAGTTCTATAAAATTAAGTTTGTTTCCTTACCTTCCAGATGAGAGGTGTAGTGGCAGCACATTGTTACTATTATTAAGTTATTCTCCTCCCAGGATGTAACAACATTAGTGGTAGTCTAGTATAGTATCTTCCTCTAACTTCAATCTTTATTATAAAATCTCCATGTCGTCGTTTTCTACAAAGTACATGATATTTCCTTTTAACTGGAGGGAGAGATGAGCGGGAAGAGAGCCTTGTGTAATAGTAATGGTATGTAGTCCAACAGATACCTTAGTCATACACCAACATGTGTTCTGGCGTCTGTTATTATGTATTCTGTATAACCACTCCACCTCACCACCACTCCACTCCTCCACAGAAACTCTGGAAGCACGTTAAGCACCGGTACGGCCAGCCAGCACTGGAGGACGAGGATGAGGAGGAGTAATGGACGACATCCTACTCCACTGACTGGCTGGCTACTCCTCAAGGCACCACTCCACCTACAGGCTGCTCCACAACACTACCACTCCACCTTGATGTCCTTCCTGCCCAGCCTACTCCATGTTCAAGCTGCTACTCCACTCCCAGACTGTCACTCCACCTGCAGGCTACTCCACACAGTTTATTGAGGGAGTTGTGTAGTGATTGAGTCAGTACATAGTAATACTTTGACTGAATTGTGTTGGTCTAGGAAATGTCAAGTCTATTCCATTACTTCAGTCAGTTTCTCTTAATCAGCTGACTTTAAAATCCAGTTGAGTCAGTAGAAGGTGAATTTAGCTACTCAGTCAGTCAGTCAAATTTGTTAGTGTTCAGTCAAAATTTTACTCGTCAGCTTATAAGTCAGTTCAGTCATTATTATTTATTTATTTTTCATACGAGTAGGTCAGTAGTAGCAGCTATACCTTCAGTGAGTCAGTCAAGAGTGAGTCGGTGAGTCAGTCAGTCTTCATCTGTACATACTAGCAAGATGGTCACGAATGTTTGTGTAAAGAAGAGGATATAATAAATGAGTTTGTTTGTTTGTTTGTGTGTATGTGTGTGTGTGATTTTATTCCTTGTATAAATATGTGAGAGGAAAGGGTAAAGAAAATAATACCATAATTCATATCCTTTATTTCATCTCTCTCTCTCTCTCTCTCTCTCTCTCTCTCTCTCTCTCTCTCTCTCAGCCCACAGACCCACAGGATGTCCCCCACAGGATGTTAACACCACACTCAAAACTCCACACAGCCTAACACACACACTCTCTCTCGCTTTCTTTTAGCTACATGTTCTAAAGGAGATAAGCTTTCCTCCACTATTTCTCTCCAAGCCTCTCCCTCTCTTGTCTGAAGGAGAGGAAGATAATAGAAACTCAAAGAAAGAAACAACAAAAATAACAATAACAACAACAGGAATGTGATATACTAACAACCATCAATATTGGAATGATAAATATCTATCTTTCAACATGTATATAAATTATTAAATAGGAAAATTTCTGTTGAACACACACACAGGTGAATATCTAATGCATTAAATAATTTCTTGAATGATAAGATGTAAAACAATTAATTTAAATAATATTAATTCAACGTTTCATCCGCCTCCCTTCACCTGGCCCCAGCCTAGACCATCCATCCCTTCCTTAACTAGCCTAGGAAATAAGCCTACGAGACTTCAACATCCTTTCCAGCCTTGCGATCTTACTCATCTCATGCTCTGGGCTGGGGGTGGAGGGAGGGGCTGGGGCGGGGACTGGGGGTCTGTACGGGGAGTCAGTGATGGGGGTAGCGGTGGTGGAGGAGGGTGTGGTGGTGATGGTACGCTGACGGTAGAGTTCAAGAAGAGCAGCTCTGTCCTTCACACCTCGCATCTCCACCACCTGAAAGAGAGAGTGAGTGAGTTAGTAATTAATAAATGGATATCTAAACACACCTCTCCCTTCCCGTACCCTGATCTCCTCCAAGGGTCGTCATTACTCGTGCATTCACCACTGCTCTTCATTCACTTCTATCACGCACAATCATCCTTCCTTGCTCCACATTCAACACTTTTCACACACAATCATCCTTCCTTGCTCCACACACATTCCTCTTTCATTCAACACTCTTTTCAAATCATCCATCCATCCTGTTCTTGTCCTTCCTCACACCTCCCACATCAGATCCTAGTATATTCTCTTCACCAACTGGTCCTTCTCCATTCTCTCTATGTGTTCAAACCACCTCAACACACACTGCTCTGCTCCATCAACACACGCTCGTAACACCAGTCCTCCTTCACATCCTCATTCATCACTCAGTCTATACACATTACTCCACACATACACCTCATCTACATTACATTACAAGGTGAATATGAAATCAAGACAATTAATACAATGCACACACCTTTTGGAAGTCTGCAATGGTAGCGTCTGGCATGAGTCTTGTAAACTTGTCTATCAATGCCGTGTTGTTGTGGTACTCTCCCATCACCACCTGGGGAGGCAAGGTAGGTGGTGATGATGATGGTGGTGGATAATTATAATAGTGATGATTTTTTTTAATATAATTTTTTTCCAAGGACCACTAAAACTATTACTACAACTACAAATACTACTATATAGCACTAATACTACAAATATTTACCACCGCCGGGGTTACCAGTTCAATCCTGTGTCACGGCAGCTTTTTAGTGAGGTTGGCAGCACTCTCGTTAACCTTAATAATATAATCTATAGCTACTTAGTTCAGTGGGATTATTAAACCACTTTCACCACCACTAGTATTATTATGAACCCTTCTACTACTATTATAAACCAAGTACACAAAGTTATGAGGTGACCCAGAAACCAAGGAAACTACACATCCATGCCACTCAAATTATCATTACTAGTCTGTCATATCATCCCACGTCATCCTTGGTGCACAAACCGGTGTAGTGTGGTGTGGTGTGTGCCAACTCAATACTCAAACCAGTTAATTTTCCCGCCACGGCTACGTACGGGCGGCAGCAGTGACGTCATAAGGAAACATTGGTGGAACACGTCAGTTAGTTACCAAATGAGAACAATTGTGAATATCAGCCACGGAGATGAATGTGATGGGTGTATGAAGTGATTTTTTTTTTTTTTCTGAGCACGTGAAACCAATTACATTTTATATTTTGAAAGGCAAGCATCGGTGAAGGAGAGAAAATTACACTCGTCAATATTGTTAGATTTCCACAAGTATATTTACCACCTTGCTATCATTTCTTTACTCTGCCGTCTGCCTTTTACCTTAACACAACACCATATCACCTTGGATGTCTGGCATTTACTCTTTTCACAATAACTAACTCATTACCCAAGAGCAGACTCTAAATATTGCGCAACTGTTCAGCAAGAGAGAGAGAGGGTGTTTCAGTGTAAGGGAAGGGAAGGGAAGGTGATCTGATCTGAGAGAAGACACTGTTGTTCTGTGTTGTAACTTTCTACTCTACACTCAATATTTCCAATCTATTCTATCCAATATAATCATTCATGTATCGCCTAAAAAGTATTCAGGAAGGGATCAGTGTTTTAGTATATGTGTAGGGTAATGTTTTATTCCGTCTATGTGTGTTGACAGGTGTGTGTGTGTGTGTGCGTGTGGGCCAGTCAGTATCAACCTTCTACCTTTCTACTCTACGTACATTCACTATTTCCACCTTGTTTTATTATTTACACTTTGTTTTACTTACCCAAGATCAGAATTTAAATACTATCAAACAATTATTCAGCAGTGTTTCAGTATTAGGTGCGTGTGCGTGTGTGTGTGTGTAGCAATGTTTTTTTCCTGTGTCGTCATCAGCCTCACGTGTACAAGGGTGGTGTGTGTGTGTGTGGGGGGGGGGGGAGGGGTTAGACTTGGCACGCTACACACTCACTCCACCTTCCATATGTGAATGTTTAAACGCACTTCGCCCACACACTCTCTGATCCTTTCTCTCCACGTCACCCAACCATCACACACTCTGCTGGTTCTTACTGCATCACGCACCCTCTACACACACTACACACTACACACTCTCTGCTTCTTAATTTTTTTTTTCTTGTTAAATTAAAAGGTTTTGTTATTACTGGAACTACGATAATAACAACAACTACTTCTACTACTACTACTACTACTACTACTATTACAACTACCACTACTACAATTACTACCACTACTATTATTATTATTACTACTACTACTACTACTACTACAATTACTACTATTACACTACCTGCAGGACCAGTTCAGCTCTCGCCATGCCTCTTGTGACCATCCTTGTGTAGGTTTGTGGGGGGTCCCTCCGCACCTGAGAGAGAGAGAGAGAGAGAGAGAGAGAGAGAGAGAGAGAGAGAGAGAGATAGTTAATTACTGCACAACTCAAAACACACCCACCCACCACACACACAAACCCAGCCACACACACACAAACACCCCACACACCAGCACCCACTCACACACAAAAAAACACCCCCACCCCCACACAAACACACACACACACTCACAAACACCCACCCACACCCACAAACACACACCACCCACACCCACAAACACACACAAACACCCCACACACACACACACACACACATCCTTTTAACAAACCCACACCCACACACAAACCCATCCACCCACACACACACACACATCCACCCAC
>JAPQNM010000031.1:828591-836091 GCA_029783475.1 Metacarcinus magister
CACCTCTGCCAAGCTCATGAAGAAGGGGAACGATATCTGCTGAGTCATTGTAAATCGCTGTTAATTTTTATGCATCGTAGATAATCGCAAAGGCTGAATCGCAGATGTGTGATCCTTACATTACTCATTCACTGCAACAACCTGACCTACTTCTACTACTACTACTGCTACTACTACTACTACTACTGCTGCTTCTACTTCTTGTTCGTCCTTGCAATGCCTTTCACACCATTGTAAAAACCGTACATAATATTTTTTTTTAATACTAGGATCAGGTTGTAAGAGTGTAGAATGAAAAGGGTTTACTAGTACAGTACTCGAAGGTCACTCACTCACTCATTCACTCATTCATTCACTCACTCACTCACTCACTCACTGTCTGTTCCAACTAAACTGGCGCATGGCAAAGTATAAGTACTATAGAAATTATTGCATTGTTTTTAGTTTTGGAGAGAGAGAGAGAGAGAGAGAGAGAGAGAGAGAGAGAGAGAGAGAGAGAGAGAGAGAGAGAGAGAGAGAGAGAGAGAGAGAGAGAGATTGAATGTGTCTTGTCAGTCAAACATAAATTAGCATGCACACACACACACACACCAACCTTGTGTGCGTGGAGTAGGGTGGACACATCTACATCCTGCGTACGTAATTCCATCGCTTTGGCAAGTTGTGTGCGCGTGACATCACAAAAAGAGAGAGCGAGGCGGGCAGGAACCTGAAAAGAGAGAGAGAGAGAGAGAGAGAGAGAGAGAGAGAGAGAGAGAGAGAGAGAGAGAGAGAGAGAGAGAGAGAGAGAGAGAGAGAGAGAATCAGGTTACAATCTTAATATTCAATAAACACACACAATCATTCTTCCTTGCTCCACACACACACACTCATTTCTCTCCATTCCTACCCCTCCCTCCACACACTTCTCTCCCTTCCTACCCCTCCTCCACACACTTCTCTCCCTTCCTACCCCTCTTCTCTCCTTTCCTCCACCTCCTCTCCCCCTCCACACCTGCCAGGACGGAGGGAACATAGCTGCTAGTGTCTTCTCAAACTCCAATGCAATCTTGAGGAACCACCGTCTCCCTTCCTCTCTCCATTCCTACCCCTCCCTCCACACCCTTCTCTCCCTTCCTTCCCTCCTCTCTCCCTCCCCCTCCACACCTGCCAGGACGGAGGGAACATAGCTGCTAGTGTCTTCTCAAACTCCAACGCAATCTTGAGGAACCACCGTCTCCCTTCCTCTCTCCATTCCTACCCCTCCCTCCACACCCTTCTCTCCCTTCCTTCCCTCCTCTCTCCCTCCCCCTCCACACCTGCCAGGACGGAGGGAACATAGCTGCTAGTGTCTTCTCAAACTCCAATGCAGTCTTGAGGAACCATCGTCGCCGCAGCTCCACCTTAGCCAACCAACCATCACTCTCTTGACCTGCGTATAGAACTTCGTACTCTGCCAGCTGGGTTCGAACCACCTCCTCCACGATGCTGCGTCTGGGGGGGGGGAGGGGGGGAGGTTAGGTGGGGTGGGGTTGGGTTGAGGGTAGGGTAGGGTAGGTTAGGTTAGGTTAGGGTAGGTTAGGTGAGGTGAAGTGAGGTTAGGTGAGGTGAGGTAAGGTTAGGTTAGGGTGGAAGGAAGAATGTGTGTGTGTGTGTGTGTGTGTGTGTGTGTGTGTGTGTGTGTGTGTGTGTGTGAGTGAGTGAGTGAGTGAGTGAGTGAGTGAGTGAGTGAGTGAGTGAGTGAGTGAGTGTGTGAGTGAGTGAGTGTGAGTGTGAGTGTGTGCTAATAAAAACAGCAACAATATACCATAAAACACACATGTAAACAAACTCAACCTTACACACACACACACACAGACATACACACACACACACACTGACCCCCCCCCCCACACACCCACTCTTCCCCTCCTTACCTGACTTTGGGGTCGAGTTGGTTCACCACTAGACAAGCCTCAGCCAGGGCGCGGGTGGGCGTGGGCTGACGGGAGGCAGGACCATGGAAAGCCCGCCCAAAGTCTTCTAAAATCTGCTTCTGAAGACCACTACGAATCTGTTCCACCTGTGTGTGTGTGTGTGTGTGTGTGTGTGTGTGTGTGTGTGTGTGTGTGTGGAGAGTTTGTGAATTATTAAGTGACTGGTAGGTGACTGATTGACTGACTAAATAAATAAATAATTGACTGACTGACTGAATAACTGACTGACTGACTAATTGACTGACTGACTGAATAACTGACTGATTGACTGAATAATTGACTGATTGACTGAATAACTGACTGACTGACTGAATAATTGACTGACTGACTGAATAACTGACTGACTGAATAACTGACTGATTGACTGACTGACTGATTCAATACAAGACAATTATCCAAATCAACCAACTAACTGACTCACTGACTGACTCACAAAACCTGACTGACTGACAAATATATAAACAAAGAAATGAACTAACTGACTGACACACACACCCACACACACACCTGCCTGGCCAGCTCTGCCACCTGCGGAATGTGTCTGTACCTCTGCAAGTGTTCCATCACCTCCAGCACACCTTGAAGCAGACTAGCCAGCTCCCCATACTCCCTCCGAGACTGTAGCACCCTGGGGAGGAGGAGGAGGAGGAGGAGGAGGAGGAGGAGGAGGAGGAGGAGGAGGAGGAGGAGGTGGAGGTGGAGGAGGAGAGAGACAGACATTAAGATAAGTGAAAAATGTATATAAAAAGAATGAAAAATGTATAATTATCACAGTTTTTGCAGCATAATTTAGGTCAAAATCTCTTCTTCTTCTTCTTCCCCCTCCTCCTCCTCCACCTCTTCCTCTTTCCACCTCTTCTTCTCCTCCTCCTCCTCCTGCACTCACTCCAACTTCTGTGTTCCCTCCACCAACATCTGTAGGTGGTTTAACGTGGTGATGGATGAGGTGAGGTTACGTTTAGCAGTGTCCAGTTGTTTGATGTCTCGGGTAATTTCTTTCACTCTCTCCTCGGACTCCCCGGCTCGGACCTGCAGCGGTGGTGGTGGTGGTGGTGGTGGTGGTGGTGGTGGTGGTGGTAGGAAGGAAGTAAGGTTAGGTTAGTGACTGTGTAAGTATAATGAAGTGTAGATATTTTGTGTACGCTGTTTAATATGGATTACGTTAATGTGTGTGTGTGTGTGTGTGTGTGTGACAAAAGTTGACCTACACACACAAGGCTAACTTTTTATTTATTTCAACTGAGTATTGTGTTCATGTGCGTATTTCAAATTTCCGCGCCGTGTAAACATAACTTTCCTGTGTATTAATAGTCAATTAATAGTAAAATTGCAATATTCTATAGAAATTGTATTATTGAAGCAGAAATTATGGCTTTTTTTTATTACCTCGTTAAACCCAAACGTCTATTTAACTCGGTGTGAAATGAGGTTACTGTACTTATAACACAGTCTTTACGAGGAAGAAAGATTACTTCATCTATACTTATATACATGAATAACTATAACAGTCTGTACCAGGAAGAAACATTACTTCATCTATACTTATACTTTCTGGACAAACATTGTGCGTCTTATACTGAAAACTGTATGATTAAAACACACACACACACACACACACACACACACACACACATGTACGCATCCGTGTGTACCTTGATGTCTTGGAATCTGGAGAAGAGCTCAGCGATTGCCTCCTGTGCGTGGAGGAGGGAAGTTCTACCATCCTGGAGGAGGAGGAGGAGGAGGAGGAGGAGGAGGAGGAGGAGGAGGAGGAGGAATATAAAAACATATTAATGGATAGGTTTTTTTTTTGCACGTACAATGTATAGAAAAGTAAATAATTGTATAAAAATAACATACACACACACACACACAACTAGGTAAACGCACACACACACACGCACACACACTTTTTCTCTTTCACACACACACAGAGACACACACACACTCTTTCTCTTACACACACACACAGACACACACACTCTTTCTCTCACACCCACCCCACACACACACAACTAGGTAAATACACACACACCACACACACACACACACACCTGGTCCACACTGGCTAGGCTCCTGACCACATCTCTGATCTGGCTGTCCGTGGTGGTGGCCTTGAGTCTCATCTCCTCAAGCACGTCATCTATGTGGTGGAGACTCTGCTCGGCCGGGAACCTCACATTGATGTAGCTCACAGCGTCAAAGTCTGCTGCATCGAAGGGGTCATCACTAGGCAGGATCTGAGGGGATGGGAAGGGGTGTTGAGTGTGTGTGTGTGTGTGTGTGTGTGTGTGTGTGTGTGTGTGTAAATAGTTATGTTCGTACTGTCTCCAAATCTAGTGTGTGTATTATCCAGTTTGCTTTTGAAATCATGAATATTTGTTGCATTAATTACTTCTGTGTCAAGTTTGTTTATTTATTCCTTCCAGACTTCTATGGTTCTATATGGCAAGATGTATTGGTTTAGGCCTCTCTTGCATGTAATATTTTTCCTATCTATCTCAAATTCAGTATCTTTATTCTTTATTACAATGTTCAGACTCTATTCCTCCAACTAGTAGTGCTCTACAGGGCCTCTATTCTTAATAAAATGAATATAAAATGCAGAGTTATTATAGAAAAATATGGTAAAATAATTGACTTTTTGAGAGAGGATAATGAGGAAGAGGCTGGACCGTCCGTTCGAGAATTGGGTGAAATTTTGTTAGCTCTGGACAAGGTGATGTTATTTGTCAATATATTTATACATGCGGAAATAAATGTATATGTTAATAAGTACAACAGTCTCACTCGGCTGGACGAAACTATTTAATATTTTTTTTATATATTTTGATGTGTTTTGAATAAATCTGAAAGTTGTTCCCGTCGCAAATATTTTATTTTTATTTATTTATTTTTTTTATGACTCCCCCCCCCACCCCTCCCTGTGACAGAAGACTATTACAGAATGCACCTAAATCAACAAAAAAAACCAATAGTTTCGTCCACTTAGAATACCTAACCTAACCTAACCTAACCTAACCTAACCTAACCTAACCTAATCATTCATCGCAATAACAATTCTTTTGCGACGTATATATATTGTATTGAAAATGTTCAGAATGACAAGCTGTATCCTATGAGAGAGATGTAAAAACTGCCGCTGTGAGACTGGCGCACATCGGGTAAAGATTGATAAGACGACCCATTTGATATCTGGTTACTGCAAATTCAACCTCAGATACTTGTTCAGATCACACCAAACAGTTATGCTGCTGAACTACACAAAAAAATGGTTCTTTCTTTAAGTTACATTAGGTTACGTTAGGTTACGTTAGGCACTTTTTAATTAATACCCCAAATAATAGGTTTTGTTAGGTTCATTTCATTACATTTTTCATAGATCAAGCAGAAGATTATCACTCCCTATGCAACACACAAGTAGATTTCAAAAATTCCTTTCTACTAGACCAGAGAATATAAAACTGTACAACTATATAGCGTCCCAGTAACATAGGTGTGTCAATAAGTATAACACTGTACGTACATAATAGTAGTGACAGGATCTGATATTAGGAAGGACACTCAGGTTAGGTTAAGTTAGGTGAGGTTAAATAAATAGTATTATTAATATAGTTCATTTAGTATGGAAAAATTACTATTACACTTTATGGGTGAACGAATTTCCTTTTGTATCTGTATTCAATGTGACAATAATGTTATCTTATCTTATCTTATCTTAATATTTTCCATGAGCACAAATCCGAAGCTGGTGGAGGTACACACACACACATTATTTCCTTCCCTAGCTACTACCCCAGTGTGTGTTCGTGTGTAAATAGGTCATTGTTAGGTTAGGTTAGTGATTCTGGCACATTGTTTAGATCATAACTCATTGTATTTCGTCTTCCCCCGCCCCCCCAATAACCCCACAGGTCCCCAGGCTTGTTGGGGGTGATGAGGTTAGCTTACTATATATGCATTTGTGACGGAAATGAATGTTAAACTAATTCTAAATGCATCAAAATATATACGGTGTTATTTATATAAAAATTGACCTAAATAAACACCTCACCTTCCCCTACAATCAGGTCAGGTCACAGAAGGTCACATTTCATTAACATAAACTACAACAATAAAAATAATAAAAATAATCCCGGTAATTAACTTTTAAACTTACCTTCATGTAATTAAGGTTATAATGACCCACCACACACCTGTCCTGACCCCCCCACCCCCTCCTTAACCTCTTTCCCTCACCCCCCTCTGAACCTCACCTCCTGGATGGCTTGTACGACCTCAGGAGGGAAGAAAAGGTTAAGTTTTTCCACGTCAGCTAACCCTTCCGCCTCCATGATGGCTGATGATGACGATGATGATGATGATGGTGACTTTTTAACGGGGCGCTTATTATTATTTGTTTACATGGTTATATTTTTTTGTTTTTAGTTGGTATTGTATGTTTTATTGTTTATTTGTATTTATATTGTTTTTTTTTAATGTGGTTTTAGTTTGACGGGGAAATAATGAGAATAATTATGACTTTTTAACAGCTCGCTAAATATTATTTGTTTACATTATTATATTTTCATCTTTTTAGTTAGTAATATATGTTTTATCATTCATCTAAATTACTATAGAGTGTTATTTAGGAGAACTAAACCAATACAGGAAAGAAACAAAATAAAATATTGCAGCATTCTAAGGAATTACCAACATTATCATTATCGTATTTGTATATAAACTTAAATATTTGTAGTATATAAGAGTGAGTTTCCTGCAGGTGATAAGATAAGGTTTTTTTCCAACAATGTGGCGTGACTGATAACATTAATTATTACCTTGGCTTAAATACTTCCTTATTCCTTTACATATTTTTCCCTTCTCTTATTTTATCTTAATTTCTCTTTTCTTCTTCTTCCTTATCCCTCTTCTCCTCTTCCATCTTTATCTCTCTTCTCTTCTTCTCTTCTCTTCTCTCATTATCCTTTCCCTCCTCTTTTCCCTTAATTCTTCCTTCTCCTCTTCTCTCCTTATCCTTCTTCTGTTCTTCTTCCTCTTCTTCTCCTCTCTCCCTTATCACTTTTTTAATCTTCTACTTCCTCTTCTTATACTTTCCTCTCGATCAGTCTCTCTCTCTCTCTCTCTCTCTCTCTCTCTCTCTCTCTCTCTCTCTCTCTCTCTCTCTCTCTCTCTCTCTGTTATATAGTAGGTAAATAATGACCTTGAGAACAGAAACGTGACCTCAGTACTATCAAAGAAAACATTACATGGATTGAGGTCAAGTTAGGTCTTGCATACCATTCAATGTACTGCCCCCCCCCCTCTCTCTCTCTCTCTCTCTCTCTCTCTCTCTCTCTCTCTCTCTCTCTCCCCCTTGGGCCAGCGGTAACCAGTCTAGGCCAAGCATGGCTACTGTACGGACGTGTGTGCGTCTGTCTGCCGCCGCCTCCTCTCACACGCCGCTTACCTCTTTAAGAATTGTGCACGTAAGTCTGTGTGTGCGTGTGCGTGTACGTGTGTGTGTGTGAGTGTACGTGCCCAGCCATGCCCCTTGTGTGTGTGG
>JAPQNM010000031.1:841091-848591 GCA_029783475.1 Metacarcinus magister
TCTATGCTCTTGAAATAAAGTGACCAAAATTGTACAACGTATTCTTAATGGGGACACACGAGTGAGTTATATAATGGAAGTATCATTTTTTCTGATTTGAAATTGGATGTTCTTCCAATGAAACGGACAAGTTTATTTGCAATTTTTCCTTCTTCAGATCACTTGTATTTATAACGTATCAATATTTTTTCTTTATCTACACTTTTGAGTTGAACATCTTTCATCGAGTAACTTGTAAGTGTTGTAATTTCCGGAATGAAAGTACGTGATATTTATCTAAGTTAAAATATATTTACTATTTTTCTGACCTATCCACTAAAGTGTTTAAATCCTTTTGTATGAACTGACGTTGAGCTTCTGTAGTAACTGTATTTGCTATTTTTGTTTCGTCTGCGAATTTAGATATTTTGCAAGTGATGTAGTTAACCTAGATAGTAAACAGTATAGGTCCCAAAACTGACCCTTAAGGAACTCCACTAGTCACGCTTTTCCGTTTAAAGTCTATCTTGAGTTCTCGGGTGTGGCTAGTCTGTTCCGCGGTGTTGTCAGATCTTCAAAAAAATACTTATTGACGTTGTAAATAACTACCTTACTTGGCTGTGCAGAACACGTGAGCGCCATGGCAGGGGAGTGACCTGAAATGACTGGGTGGGACTGGTGGCCGCGCCAAGGCTGCGTTGCCAAGTGTAATGGAAGGTATAAAAGTGTAATGGAATGTTTACAGAGTCGTTGTCTTACCCTCAAATCCCAAGCCATTTATAAAACCAAGCAGCGGTATTATAAAAATGTATAACTTAACAATACTTAACGTAACGGCTAACAGTTTCATCGGTTTGTTAAAAGTGAACATGACACAATGCAGGAATAACACAGCCACGCCCGAGAGATCAATATAAAATGATTTGCCTATACTACTACGCGCGGCTTTCGATCCGTTAGTCAATTTCTTATCCACTTACAAAAGTTACAAGTTAAGTTACCATAAGCTTTTATTTTACTGATAAGACGCTGGTGTGCAACTTTATCGAACCATTTTAGGAAGTCAGGATATACTATGTCAACTGTATTAGTGTTGTATATTTTGTGAACATCGTTGAAGAAATGTAGGAAGTTTGTAAGGTATGAATGTGTATTTCTGAACCCATGTTGTGATTCTTTAATGATGACGAGATGATTTTTTTCTTATTCTAGATATTCAATTGTTTTCTCTCTTATTATGATTGTTTTAGCCATGATGTGTGTGTGAACGGACAGCAAACTTATCTTGAATACTTAGTACATTCATTGTTGATACTGTTTATTCTAAGTGTGATGCAAATACTAACGTGTTCAGTAATTTTATGTGTCTATTGTACTTACGTAAATATTGTTTAAATTATATGGTTATTATTATTATTATTATTATTATTATCATCATCAATAATTTACGATTACTACTACTACTACTACTACTATCGTCATCATTATCGTTATTATTACACACATTTCCGAGAGAGAGAGAGAGAGAGAGAGAGAGAGAGAGAGAGAGAGAGAGAGAGAGAGAGAGGAGAGAGAGAGAGAGAGAGAGAGAGAGAGAGAGAGAGAGAGAGAGGTTTTAACATAGGCTGTACTTGCGATACACCTTTAACCTGTAAAATACGTTCCCTTGAAGAAAAAAATAGAAATATATAAGATTTTAGATAAGAGAGAGAGAGAGAGAGAGAGAGAGAGAGAGAGAGAGAGAGAGAGAGAGAGAGAGAGAGAGAGAGAGAGAGAGAGAGAGAGAGACACTTGTACCGTCGTTGATAAATACTACACAGATAAAATATACATATATAAAAATAAAATAATAATATGATTGGAATAGATATGATATGAAAATGAAAAGAGAGATGGAACAGATAAGGTAATAGTAATAGTAATAATAAAATAATGATGATAATAATAATAATGATGATAATAATAATACATAATTTATTACACTCTACTCTGGTGTTAGTCAGCGTTGCCAAGTTTCGTGACGTCATTACTTACTTGCAATGTTGCCAATCGTGCCATTTATTTTTGAAGTGTGTGTGTGTGTGTGTGTTTTTCTTCTCTCTCTCTCTCTGTGTGTGTATAAGTAGAAAGAGAGAGAGAGAGAGAGAGAGAGAGAGAGAGAGAGATAGAGAGAGAGAGAGAGAGAGAGAGAGAGAGAGAGAGAGAGAGAGAGAGAGAGAGAGAGAGAGAGAGAGAGAGGTAATTATAGAGGACAGGAGAGAGAGATTTACCTGGAGGACGAGAGAGAGAGAGAGAGAGAGAGAGAGAGAGAGAGAGAGAGAGAGAGAGAGAGAGAGAGAGAGAGAGAGAGAGAGAGAGAGATGAGATTAGTATTTTTCTTTCTTTCATTCATTGTTTCACTTTGTTAATTTATATATGTATTCAATGTTTATTCATTTACCTAGATGTATATTTATTTGTGTGTTTGTTTGTTTGTTTGTTCTCAGAGTCATGGCGGACGGTGCTTCTCCACGGACGCCCCCCCCACCCCAGCCCAAGCCACGTTCAAGGTAGGCTACTCTCTCTCTCTCTCTCTCTCTCTCTCTCTCTCTCTCTCTCTCTCTCTCTCTCTCTCTCTCTCTCTCTCTCTCTCTCTCTCTCCCCTTTATAACTACCTATCTTTTCTCTCTTATTTTTCTGTCTCATATCATCATCATCATCATCATCATCATCATCATCATCATCATCATCATCATCATCATCATCATCATCATCATCTGTTCATAGCATCACGTGTCCAGCCTGTGTTCACCTTTTTTTCTTTTAATTGTGGTTAAGATGTGTTCAACTTTGGTTTTTTTTTAACATCATATACCTTTGTAGGCGGTAGGCATTGATGGAGGTTTATTGATGATCTGCCTCCGGCCGTTAGTAGTTCAGGTTTAGTTTTTTGTATAGTGACGCCTCTAATTTCTCACGTTTTCTCTGATGATGAGGGCGAGAGAGGCTTTCTAATACTAGATGTTCTCTTCCTATCTCTCTATGTTATGTTATGGGTTATTCTCTCCATTCTGTTTAGGTATTTTGAAGTTTTCGTTCCAGGGTTTTTGCGTAAGACTTCATATGTTAGTACTGGTAGAATGCATTGGTTATATACTTTTTTCTTCAGTGATAATGGTTAAGTTTTTTTTTCATCCCATTGTGTTGACTGTACCTAATCACTCCATCCATTCACTGTTTATCTTTTGACTGTTTTTCATGATCTAGACATGCACACATTCTTTGTCGTAAGTCAATGTAATCTTGGACACATTCTATTACTTCATCCTGTGTTTTAATTTGATGTTATAGTATGTGATTGTTGAACATCAACTTCGTTGTCTTTAAATTAATTTTTAAACACATTATGGCTTTTTCTGTACGGTCGGGCATACCAGCTCAGGGTCCCGCGTTCGAGCCCCGGCACGTGCTGGCCACTTTTCTTTGGTAATACCGCCGAGTGGCCTAAGATCACCCACATGATGCCATAACACTATCCTCGGCGGGACTACAAAGCTATAAGCGCGAGGAGCTTCCGCTGGCAGCATGAGCCTATCTATGTAACGAGGCGTCACTTTAAAAATTTAACCCGCGCTACTAACTGGCGGAGGCTGACCATCAAGGCCTCCATGAAGCCTACCGGCGACACGGGTAAAAGGTAAAAAAAATATATATATAATAAAAAGAAAAATAATAATAATAAATAAATAAATAAAAAAAACATCAGAAAATATAACATTATTTTGATATTCTCCATTTACCTGAATTTCTGTCTCTTTCCAATGCAAGCTCTTAAAAAGTTTTGAAGAACTTGGATATATATCTTTTATTTATTTATTTTTTTTCTACCTTCCCCACTGCACTATACCTGTAATTATCACCAAATTAATGGTGATTAACATTATGACGTGAGTGTCGTGGATTTTAGTTGACAATATTTGTAAAACTTTTTTCATTGTTCTTTTTTTCCTTTTTTTTCTGCATCGTTAAATTGAAGTTTTAAATGTAATCTCCAATCCTTCATAACACAACTGTAATCCTACGTAACCTTTGTAATCCTTCGACCCTTCACAACACTGAATCATCACGTTATAAGTACACGCCTGTCCTACGCTATCTTACGGTGTCTTACGTCATCCTACGCTATCTTACGCTATCCTACGGTGTCTTACGTCATCCTACGCTATCTTACGCTATCCTACGGTGTCTTACGTCATCCTACTGTGTCTTACGCTATCCTACGGTGTCTTACGTCATCCTACGGTGTCCTAACTGAAGTGTCTCCCCGTGCAGGCCTCGGAGCTCCAGATTGACTTTTGTCGGCCTGAGCAGCTACGCAGTAAGCCGGCCGTCAAGGAGCTGGTGTTCGGGCGTTCCTTCACAGACCACATGCTTAAGATCTACTACACCAAGGACGCGGGCTGGGGCGCACCAAGGATCACGCCCCTGCAGGACCTACGCCTCCACCCCGCCGCCAAGGTGCTCCACTACTCCGTCGAGGTGAGACTTGAGAGAGAGAGAGAGAGAGAGAGAGAGAGAGAGAGAGAGAGAGAGAGAGAGAGAGAGAGAGAGAGAGAGAGAGAGAGAGAGAGAGAGAGAGCGTTCTATATGATAACAAACGAGTTAGAAATCACATCTTTCAACACACACACACACACACACACACACAAACACACGTGGTTCAGTGGTAACGAGGCTTCTCATTTTTGAGGTAATACCACAGATCAGCATCACTTTTAAGGTAATTCTGAGGTAATGAGATTATTAAGGTAATTCTGAGGTAATGAGATTATTAAGGTAATTCTGAGGTAAT
This sequence comes from Metacarcinus magister, assembly GCA_029783475.1. Lineage (NCBI taxonomy): Eukaryota > Metazoa > Arthropoda > Malacostraca > Decapoda > Cancridae > Metacarcinus > Metacarcinus magister. Next base: position 845,902 of record JAPQNM010000031.1, read on the forward strand.
GAGATTATTAAGGTAATTCTGAGGTAATTGAAGTATCCTTGCTGGAGTTGGGCGGGGTGGAGTTAGAACGCATGTGTTGACCTTGGATAATGATCTGACAGCTGCATGAAGTGATTACTGATGCAACAGAGTGATCGTGTGAATGTTGGGTTTGTTGTTTAGCTGTGGAATCATAAATGAATTACATGTGATACTGTGGATTTGTCAGGTGGTGCTGGTTGGTATATAGGCCTACAACTGTGCTGATAGGAAGCACTCGTCCACATAAACAATGCAATTTAACTTGCATGGCTTTCATATCCTACTTTTTAAACAAGATAATGAAATAGTACCATTATTAAATTTGTTACTGGTATTTGCTATTACATTCCTTATCTAATCATCACATTTTTTTTATATACGTATGGAAGTGTATACCCCCCAAAAAAACATACATATTTGAAATAATTCTGGAGTAACGTAGAATGAAATCTGAGGTAAAATCTTTGAATCTAAGGTAATTTTCCTCATAATCTAAGATAATTCCGAAAATCTATTCTGAGAGTTTTGTCCAGTAGTAACGTCCCCGCCTTCCACCCTGCAAGGCTTGTGTTCGAACCCAGCTCAGGTGAATGAATGCAAAATCCTTCTCGTCAAGATTGTGCCTTTCCTTACTACTTATCCAATGTGTGTGTGTCAACATTACATCACTAGCTATGACAACTCACATTCCTCACCATTACTTATCACCAACACCCGCCAAGCTGAGTGTTGTGCATAACTGATATTGAAGTCGTGTTGTCAGCTCACTTTCCTGTTGATATAAGTTGTCTGCAAATGTGTATCCTAAACAATAGAGGACCCAACACAGATCCCTGAGGTACACCACTGACGTGTTCGGTTGCTTGGGAGGACCGAGATAGCGCTTTTGACACAAACACACACACACACACACACGTTTCCACAACAAGAAGTACCACATAACCCTCCCCTCAACAATCTCTCCCCGTCCTTGCACCTGCCTCCCTAACGCCACTTCTTAACCCTCCAGCTGTTTGAGGGGATGAAGGCTTTCCGTGGCGTTGACGATGAGATCAGGCTGTTCCGTCCTGAAATGAACATGGCAAGGATGAACAGGACTGCAGCACGCTCCTCGCTGCCTACCTTTGACGGGGAGGAGCTGATCAGCCTCCTGAAGAAGCTTGTGAGTGTGGAGCAAGAGTGGGTGCCTCATACCGAGTCCTCAAGCTTGTATATACGACCCACGCTCATCGGAACAGAGGTGAGAGAGAGAGAGAGAGAGAGAGAGAGAGAGAGAGAGAGAGAGAGAGAGAGAGAGAGAGAGAGAGAGAGAGAGAGAGAGAGAGAGAGTTTACAGTAGTGTGATAGTGAATTACTGAGTAAGCGAGTTTTTACCAGCAGTGTGTGTGTGTGTGTGTGTACCTTCATTATATCTCAGTAAACCACATCACGTATAACAACAACAGAAAACAACTATACACACACACACACACACACACAACACTTACTTAACCTTTCCACACTCTATGCAGAGTCATATAACCTACTGCCCGTCTCCTTGACCTCACCTAACACTCTGTCAGCTTACCACAGGACGCAGGATTGATGCGACACGCTAAACACAGTGCAAGGTTGTGTGTGTGTGTGTGTGTGTGTGCGCGGCAGACTGATCCACTTCTAAACGAATGATTATATACTGTGTTTTAGGTGTTAGAGTATCGAGAGGAGAGTAGGAGTTAGCTAACGTAGCCTGACCTAACCTAAGATTAATTTCACCCTCCCTCAAGATAAATAAGAAAGATTAGTGTTTTTCTATGATTATGGGTGATGGAGGAGGGGTCTAACTTGACCTAACCTAACCTTCATTACGCTCCTCTCTCGACATCCGATAAGATTAGATAAGAAAGATATATATATTTCTAGGATTGTGGGTGTTAGAGGAGGTGCCTAACTTATCCTGACCTGACCTGACCTAACCTTTATTCCGCTCCTCCCTCAACCTCCCAATAAGAAAGATAAGATTAGATAAAATAGATAAGAAAAATAAGTACATTTATATGGCTAAGAAGAGTCTAGGAATTAGCTAACCTAACCTAACCTAACTTAACCTAACTTAAACCTAACCAAACCTGATCTTAACTTAAGCACACGTAATTTAACCTAAACCTAACTTAACCTAAACCAAACCTAACCCAACCTAACCTAATCTGATCTTAACTCAAGCACACGTAACTTAACTTAACCCTAACTTAACCTAAACCTAACCTAACCTTCATTCCACCCCCGCTCCACCTCCACTAAGATAAGATATATTCAGTACCTTCCTCCCAGACCCCGAGACTTTTAGTGAGTGACGCCTAGCTGACACATGGTTAAGAATCCTTGTATAAGCGAGTTAAGTCCAAAACAACCGAGCATCACCAACGCTAAGTATGTAGGCGAAACGAAGCTGAAGAAAGGAATGCATGAATGTATGTGTAAAGAGATATAGTCATGTTAATATTGTACTTGCTCTCTTTGTATTTTGTATTCAAGTATTTTTTCAGACTTTTTTTTCAATCCCAATTTCGTGTTTCATTCACTGGTAATTCATTTAATACAAACTCAAATTGTTATATTAATGTTATACGATTTTTATCTTTCTCTCTCTTTGTCTTTTACATTGAAGTAAGTAATTTTCCGACTGTCTT
>JAPQNM010000031.1:853591-856091 GCA_029783475.1 Metacarcinus magister
TCTCTCTCTCTCTCTCTCTCTCTCTCTCTCTCTCTCTCTCTCTCTCTCTCTCTCTCTCTCTCTCTCTCTGAATAATTTGAACATAATTTTTTATATAAAAGATGGATAACAATAAACGTTCATCAATAAAGTTATAGTACTTATATTTCTTATATACAATAATGTGTCCAGCCACCACTCCTTATATTAATAATGTGTCCAGCCACCACTCCTTATATTAATAATGTGTCCAGCCACCCACCCTTTCCCGAACCTCCTGCAGCCTTTTAGGCATCGACGTCAATCTCCAGCGTCCAAAAGCAAACAATCTTGACTCCCGCACACACACACACACACACACACACACACACACACACACACACACACACACACACACACACACACACTAATTTGTATATTTCAAATATGTATTATAAATTTATGTTGATCTACATTCGAAAGACAAGGAAATTATGGAATTATTGAGCGTGAGAAAGAAAGAGAGAACAAAAAAAAAAGGAGAGAGAGAGAGAGAGAGAGAGAGAGAGAGAGAGAGAGAGAGAGAGAGAGAGAGAGAGAGAGAGAGAGAGAGAGAGAGAGAGAGAGAGAGAGAGAGAACAAAAAAAAAGAAAGAAAGAAAAAGAGAGAACAAAAAAAAAGAAACAAAGAGACAGAGAGAGAGAAAAAGGTGGGAGAATGACACCAGGAGAAAATTGTCCTCCAACCAAACCGACCCCAAGCAATGGTAGTCTTTGGTGAAGGAAAGACAGGGCACCACCACCCAGGAGAGAATTCCTCCGCTCACATCACAAGCTGGCGACTGGGTGGTAAAAAATGAAGAAAAAGCTGACCTCCTGGCCACTCACTCCAGTCAGAAAATGACCACCGAGGAGCCTGAGAGGCAGCCACCACGCCTCCCCCGCCTGTGCCTCGCCACCCTTGACAGCCCGGTGGTAACCGAGGACACCTTGGCTCGCCTCCTTCGCACCGTCAATACTAGAAAGGCCCCTGGACCTGACGGTGTGAGTCCCTTCCTGCTGAAGCACTGTGCCGAAGAGCTTGCAGGTCCCCTCACGCACATCTTCCAGCAATGCCTCCAGACTGGCACCTGGCCAGCCCTGTGGAAGGAGGCCTGTGTCACACCCGTACACAAGAAGGAAGACAGGACGGATCCGGCCAACTACCGTCCTATCTCGCTCCTGTCAGTTGTCAGTAAAATCCTTGAAAGGGTGATAGCTGAACAACTGACTCACCACTTGGAGGAGCATCACCTCTTGTCCACACGACAGTACGGGTTCAGGAAGGGACGCTCAGCCTCAGACATGCTTCTCCTGCTCACCAAGGCATGGCAGGATTCCCTCGACTCCAGCCGTCCCTCGCTCGTGATAGCGTTGGACATTGCAGGGGCTTTTGATGCTGTCTGGCACAAGGGCCTCCTTGCTAAACTCGAACAGCTCTGCATATCGGAGCACCTGCTGGAGTTGTTCACGAGTTACTTGCAAGGCAGGAGTCTTAGAGTGGTAGTAAACGGGTGCACGTCTGCCACATACCCAGTGGAGGCTTCTGTTCCACAGGGCTCGGTTCTGGGTCCCATCCTGTGGAACATATACCTGAATGACCTCCTTCAGAGCCTCCCCGTGGTATCGGCCTATGCCGACGACTGCACCCTCTCCCACTCCTTCAACAGGCAAGAGGCTGCGAACGTGATAGATGCCACCAACCGCCAACTTGGTGACATCCTGGCCTGGGGTAGAAAGTGGCAAGTTAAATTTGCTGCTGAGAAGACCCAGGCCATGGTAATATCACGTTCGAGGGAGGACATCAAGCTGTTGGAGAGAAAGCTGAGATTCGGGGTCGACACCCTCGAAATCAAGGACTCCATCAACATCCTGGGATTGGAGGTTGATGCAAGACTCAGCTTTCAGCGCCAACTGGAGATTGTGGCGCACAGGGCCTCCCTGAGGGTGACACTCCTGCGTCGCGTGAGTCACCTGCTCGACGCTGATGGCCTCATGATACTGTACAGAGGTCAAGTGAGGCCAGTCATGGAGTACAGTCCCCTCGCCTGGATGAGCAGCGCCCAGGGTCATCTCACGCTGCTGGACAAGGTTCAGAGGCGAGCAGAGCGTGAAAAAGAGGAAGAGGAAGAGGAGGAGAAGGAAGAGGAAGAGGAGGAGAAGGAAGAGGAAGAGGAGGAGAAGGAAGAGGAAGAAGAGGAGGAGGAGGGAAAAAAAGAAAGGGAGAAAAAAAAGGCGGTTGACATATTCTGGGGATCTCAGCAACAATGATAGGTACCATTTTCTTGTCAGAGTCCCACAACTTTAACTTGAAAACATTTCTATGTTCATTCTTTCCAGCATTATGACCACCAAAACTAGAGTATGGCATAGGTGCACTAGTGATCCACTGTGGTTTACACCTTTTCACAAAGTTACTATTAACATATGATCTGTCCGCACCATTATCAAACATTACCTGAGCAATGACAACAGTACCATCACTACTACTCACTTGAACTTTG
>JAPQNM010000031.1:863591-881091 GCA_029783475.1 Metacarcinus magister
TTATTAAAAGAAACTTACATCTTAAGTGAACGAAATAACAATACATACATGACTTGAAATACCCACCAATAGAAACAATAAACATTACCACCTATTAATGCAACCTATCAAAGCATATTTCTATTCTTAATCACTTCCAATATAAGCAATAGGAGGGTATAATCAAACCACTAAAATATTACTGGAACTTAGGGAGTATAAAGAAAACGATAGTGTAGTGACATTTCCAGGGTAACTAATAAAGAAACTAAACTTAAGTGAATAAACACAAAACACCGTTCTAAATCCAACAGTCTTGACACGGTTCATCCGTTTCCCCACTCTTCCAAGAGACGCCCACAGGAATCAAGCTGAGTTTAGGAATATTGCAGGCTTCTCTGCGGTGGTCGGAGTCATTGATTGCACCCACATAAAACTTATTGCACCCAAAGAATTTGAGGCAGAATATGTGAATAGAAAACATTTTCACAGCATTAATACTCAAATTGCATTTGATGCAAAGTACAAAATTATAGATTTGGTGGCTAAATGGCCTGGAGCAACACATGATGCTCGCATAATAAGGGAAAGTGGACTGAAGAGTGAAGATACTGATGGAGAGCAACATAACACCAAGAGGATGTCACCTCCTGGGAGACTCGGGTTATCCGTGCAAACAGTGGTTACTGACACCCTATCTACAGCCACAGAACAATGCTCAGGAGGCATACAACAGGTAAGGTATTCATTCATTTGATTACAACATTGAAGCAATAAATATATTGATATATATCATTATCACAATATTATATGAAATTCTCAAACAAACTTATAGTAAAACATTGTGCGGAAAAGAACCATTTTTGTCTCCTTGGAGCACACGCGCGTCATCTGTTTATTACACGTCCATGATTATGACACCTTATGACTGTCAAGTAACATTTATAGGTATTGGAATTCCATAACACCTTGTATATATAGATAATTGTATACTAATAAACACTAAACACTCTTTTAAGTGACCAAAACAAGTGACTCACGCCTGCCTTCACAAACAAAACACCATCACAACTTGTGCTGCATAAAGGACAAGTACTACATACACTTGGATTATACGTAATGTATTGTATTATACTCCTATTCCGTCCTATGTGAATACAGTTCTAAACAATATGATAATAATAATAATAATAATAATAATAATAATAATAATAAAAGTAATAATGATAATAATAAAGTAATAATAATGCACATTAATTATACGAGTGTCACCACTTTTACGTCTAGACATGTTTTCCTTTCTTAGCCACCAACACACCTTCCTCTTAGGAACTTTTGACCTTGTTTTGGGCAGAACACCTTCCTGCACTTCCCAAGATAGCGATCCCACACTTCATCGGCGCCACAATTACCAATTAACCCAACAAATTCACTGCCGGCGCGGTCTGAAAAATCTAAGAGCATACTGAATGGCAGATAAAGATTTGGTTTTAATTCCCCATAACAATAAGTATCACCTTTATACCCATTACAGGAGACACAGTGTTCGTTCCTGAATCTGCGTGTATCAAAATTTATTTTTTCATATACAGCAGCGGTATAAGACTGACACAAGCTGTGCACGCCATCTGACCACACCTGTGAATCATCGCAGGTGTTAATCGTAGGCTCACATGGTGTTGTGGATAAATCATTGGGCTTATCAGGCACGGACAAGCAGGGTTCAAAGGACTCCTCATCTGAGTTCCGAGGAATAAGGCCCCAAGTTCCGTTCTTGAAGACAGTGTCGTGTTGCAAAGGGTCCGGAAACTGTGAATCGCCAGGCAAGCTGCACGTTAACCCATAATACCACATCCTTAGAGAGGCTGGGTCCACGCCGTTGCAGATGGCACAGTAAGAGTTGACGTAGGTGATGTCGGTGGCAGTGTTGGTGACGGGGAGGGCCATCTTGGGGTCAGATACTGTGTTCCCCTTGAGGCAAAGTGCTTCCACCTCAGTGTCCTTCCATCCGTGCACACACTTGCCTATCATGTACACATAATCAAGTGCAAATGATGTTTGGACGCACACATACTCGTTGCGGTTCCTCCTTTGTTCAGCCTCATCGTAATGTTGAGAGTCGCGGCAGCAATCTCCGTATCTTCTGCAGGCGGCGGTACACGAACACCCACGAGGAGTGTTTGTGGCAAGCATTGTAAAATAAGAATGCTTCATCATCCAGTGATCCATACTAAATTCGTTCTCGGGGTCGCAGGAATGTTTGGCGAGGCACAGTTTGTCATTAAGAAAATTTAGGTAACTGTCCCCAAGGCACGGCCCCGCCACCCCCACCACCACCAGGACGCTCACCCACAACATGATGACGCCGCTGGGCGGGCGTGACGCAGTGGGCGGCTAGAAAACGTTGGCAGGATAAGGCGCCGATCAAGGCCCAGACGGCAGGACGAGTGTGTGTGTGTGTGTGTGTGTGTGTGTGTGTGTGTGTGTCCTGGATCTAAGTTCAAACCGTCGTGTTCCAATACAGGCGGCAGACTGTGCTTTCTATATATAGCAGCGTTGACTGTTAAGTGTTAAGCTGCTCTCAGGTGTGAAGGAACGCCCACGGTGACGTAACCAGCGCTACAGCGAATCACAGTGGAGTTCTCAAACGCAGTTCAGCCAATCAGGTTCATCAGGTTAATAGGGTCAGCCAATCAGGTAGTTACATAGAAACAGATAGCAGAAGTATGTCAAACGAGTTTGGGAAAACCCAAACAAACAAACAACCATATATATAAATGTATATCTATTCGTATCCTAAGGATAGGGAAACCCAGTGACTCATCTGTTTTTGTGTATTATCTAGAAGGTTGTCATCTGTATGTTTGTTGAACGTGTTATGTTATGTAACCTGAAACCTGTAGGAACAAAGCATACCACACTGGCTAAGGAACGGGGATACATTCCTCGGTAAGGGTAAGGCCTTCAGGCTATACATTCATCCATCTGTTCAGTCATCACAAGGAGCTAACCAAACAGATGGCGTCAAACATTCACATCACTTCTACATTACATCCACACTACACACACCTAGGAAGGAATTGGGAGGAATGTGTATGTATATATGTATGTATGTATGTATGTGTAGGTATGCATGTCTTGGCTTGGCTACCCACCTTTAAAGCGATAACAGCCTGGTATATACACACATACATACATAGGCACAAAACACCAAAACAAAGAAAAATGTTCAGCTAAGATATAAAGCTTTGGTGAGACAATTAAGTTTACAAGAAAGGTCTATCATCCTTTCCATGTAACAATTGAGAGGCGGTGATGGTGCGTCTTCACACCACTGCCAGGGAACGTATTATATAACACACATCTCACTTATAGAAAAGCAAGGATTCAGTTCATCAAGTTTAGTTCCAAGTGAAGCGAGAGAGAGAAAGAAAGAAAGAAAGAAAGAAAGAGAAAGAGAAAGAGAGAGAGAGAGAGAGAGAGAGAGAGAGAGAGAGGAGAGAGAGAGAGAGAGAGAGAGAGAGAGAGAGAGAGAGAGAGAGAGAGAGAGAGAGAGAGAGAGAAATTAGAATTAGAGGCTATGTTCTTCCGCCTCTTACTCGCCGATAAGAGTGCTGTCCTGCTCTGCACCATTTATCGTCCACCATGGCAAGGCGGCGCCCCACTCACCTTCCTTATCGACGAGCTGGACTCCATCATGGCCACCCACGCCTGTCAGAACATTGCAGTCGTGGGTGACATGAACCAGCACCTGGTGAGCAGGGCCTTCATTGAGTTAACAGTGATCCATGGGCTCACCAACCATGTTATGTTCTCCACACATGTACGTGGTGGCTCATTGGATCTTGTTCTCACCGACCCAAACTAAGTATACTATAGGTCACATAGTTATCGAGAGAACAATATCGAGGAAGTAGAATGCTTTAAATATGTAGAGTTGAGGATTTCTGTGATGGAGGACTAGTGACAGAGGTATATTAAAAGGGTAATGGCTAAGGGAAAACAGAAATAAGTAAAAAAAAAATCCTGCTTGTCGCCAGACCCTGTAAAGAGGACAGTAGGAGAATAGAAGCAAGGGGTGGAGATCCAGTTAACATTAGAGGTGTCTTGACACTCCTCTCTTGTAAGAGTTCAAGTCATAGGCAGGTGGAAAAACAGACAAAGGAAGAGAGTTCCAGAGTTTACCAGTGTAAGGGATGAAAAGAGTGAAGATACTGGTTAACTCTTGCATTAGGAAGATGGACAGAATAAGGATGAGAAGAAGTAGAAAGTCTTGTGCAGCGAGGCCGCGGGAGGGGGGGAGGCATGCAGTTAGCAAGTTCAGAAGAGCAGTCAGCATGAAAATAGCGGTAAAAGATAGATAAAGATGCAACATTGCGGCGGTGACTTAAAAGAATCAAGAAAGTCAGTTAGAGGAGGAGAGTTGATGAGACGAAAAGCTTTAGACTCCACCCTGTTTAAAAGACCTGTGTGAGTTGAGCCCCCCCCAGACATGTGAGCCATACTCCATACATGGGCGGATAAGGCCCCTGTAAAGAGCAAGCAGCTGAGAGGGAGAGAAAAATGGACGCAGACGCCATAGGACACCTAACTTCTTGGAAGCTGATTTAGCAAGAGTAGAGATATAAAATTGCCAGTTTAGATTTTTAGCAAAGGATAGACCGAGTGTGTTTAATGTGGTGGAGAGGGGAAGTTGAGTGTCATTGAAGAAGAGGGGATAGTTATCTGGAAGGTTATGTCGAGTAGATAGTTGTAGAAATTGAGTTTTTGAGGCATTGAACAAAACTAGGTTTGCTCTGCCCCAATCAGAAACAAGTGAAAGATCAGAAGTTAAGCGTCCTATAGCATCTCGCCTTGAGTGAAGTGTAGGCTTGATGATGTAGGCAAGGTGTGGGTAGGAATGAAGGGGTGTTGAGTTGTTTTAAGTGATCGGGAGGAATGTAAAGAGAAGGTTGTATCAAGATGGAAGGAGTGCCTGTGTCCGATGAACTATAAAAGTAACAAAACTCGGTGATTATACAAAACTTGACTTACAGGTTTTAGTGTAGCTGCTTTCTGTTGGGGCTGGGGTACAAAAAGGCTGGGGGTCCGTTGCTGGGTTCATTGAGTTACTAAGTGTAATGGCAAAACATGAAACATATCAAAAGATGAGACCCTCAGTCGCCCACGCCAGGTGTTGAAGAAGCCCCTGGATGACTGGCTGGTAAGGTTGGTTCTTCCGTCACACAACAGCTCCTCCGGGATGCCGAAGCGCCTGAACCACCGTCCAAACACCGTGATGAGGTGTGCACTGCTGGCATCTCCTGACAGGTGCTCAGCTCCGAACCATCCCGTAAGCCTGTCAGCGAAGGCGATATAGGTGTGGCCGTCCAGTTGGAAAAAATCTGTCACCACTTGTTGGAATGGGTACTGTCGGGGCTAGGTGGTCAAGAGGGTCTCTGCGGGGCTGGAAGGGGCGTGTGTATCACATACCACAGATTGGCGCCTCTTCTGCTCCAATTCCGTGTCAATCCCTGGCCAGTAGACTGCCTGTCTCGCCCGGCGTAGCATTGAGTCCCTGCCCTGGTGCCCTGGTGCCCTGCATGAAGGTTCGCGAGGACTGCACGCCAAAGGGCCTCAGGTACAACCAGCCGCGGGTGTTTCTCGTTGCAGGTGTACAAAACAATACTCCCTTGGCAGGAGAGGTGGCGCCGCATCCTGAAGTATTGGCCAAAGTCAAGCGCCTCCGAGTCCTTGCACTCAGCCCAGCCGTCGTTGGCTACGCATTCCCGCAAAAGCCGGTGCTCCTGGTACCATGCGGCCTCTGCCTCCGCTTGACCAAGGTCCACAACATGCCCCACCTCGGCCTTGGCTGACCTGACCGTGACTGCAGTCATAACCATAATAACATTTCAAACATTGATGTGACACCTACACTCACAAAACCTCCTACACCTCCTCTCATCATCATCATCATCATCATCATCATCATCAGCAGCAGCAGCAGCAGCAGCAGCAGCAGCCTCCAGGAATTTAATGCAAGACACATTTTTCTCCAATCTTATCAACTCATCATTAATGTTCTTTCTAAAAACTGTCCACTCCCATAGAAACAACCTCTGCTACATACTCTCTATCTATGTTCTTCCAAGTCTGATACACTTTTGTACTCGTGCAATTTGAACTCCTTTACAGATGGCTCTAAATCCCACTTGGGCTCTGGTTTTGCCGTTCTTTCACAAACCCACATCCTCTATTTGATGTAACCATTTCACTGTAACTAACCGTTCTTTCCTTCCCTATACTTTGCCTTGCCATTATCTCTTTGCTCTGCCGTCTGCCTTTTACCTTAACATATCGCCACATGACCTTTGATGTCTGGCGCTTACTTTATTAACATTAACTCACTCACTCACTACAACCATTGCCACCCAGAGCCAGTAGCAGCAGCAGCACATTGTTCACATAACACAACCTCAGAAGTGGGTCTTCACGTGTTTGATAATGACATCCCATGTCTTGAACTGCTTCCCACAAACATCACACTTGAACTTTCTCAGGTCAGAGTGTGTCACATTGTGCTTGGTTAGTTGAGAACTTGTAGTTAATCTCTTCCCACATTCTTCACATTCATAATTCTTAACACCAGTGTGTGTAAGGATGTGTTGAGTGAGGGTATACTTTTGAGTGAATCTGTTCCCACATTCTTCACATTTATAATTCTTAACACCAGTGTGTGTAAGGATGTGTTGAGTGAGGTGAGACTTCGGAGTGAATCTTTTCCCACATTCTTCACATTTATAATTCCTAACACCAGTGTGATGCCACGACATAAGCCCCTTTCAGGATTCTTCTTTCTTTTGTATTGTTTATACATTTTTTTTTTTTAATCTGGCGCGTTACACGACTCCCGCCAAAAATATAAAAATGCCACAGTCTGTAGCTGCTAGTCATGTGGTTGTAACGTTCTTCGCAACCCACACTGTACGCCTTCCCAAATGTTTTTATTCACATTAACCATAAATTCTCTTTGTAGTGTTTAGTTAAGGGATTTGTTTTGTAAAGAGGTAAGAGAGAGAAAAGGGGGGATAGGTAAACACTAGTTGACAACTCGTCAGGCAGGGCGCGCATTTTGGTACGAGACAGCCACGCACCCTCTCTCTCTCCTCGCTCAGTCGTCAGGAAAGGAACGTGTCTCATCATGGTGTCTGGTTACAGGTGAGGTATTCACGTTCCCTAATATCAAACTTCCCCTAGAATATTAGTATTATCACCCTGAAGGGAAGGTTGTCAATAATATATAGGAAAAAATGGAATAATAGTTATCAGTATAGGTGAAATAAGGTAGTGAAATATGGCCTCATGGCCGCTCTCTCTCCTCGCTCAGTCGTCAGGAAAGGAACGTGTCTCATCATGGTGTCTGGTTACAGATGAGCGGTCTCCACGACAGCACAAATACACGGTGAACACTATCACACAATGTAACACAGTGAGAGTTAAAAGCCAAAGTGAGGATGAAGCCCAACATAATATATTGTCCTTTGTCAGGAACTGTGACCACGTGTGTCCATGGTAACCAGTGAGTACAATGAATAGAAGAGCCTTCGGGGCCTGTAGCCATCCCATGTGGGAACATAGAAAATAAACCGTATGTTAATAGTGGGCAGCTTTCAATAAGTTCAATTAAGTATGATGTGAGATCCTTTGATCAACATCCTAAGAGACGGTTGGTTAACCACTCCTAGTAATTATCCAAATTTCAAATACTATGCCCGGGAAAATATGTTCAAAGGGGGGAGGGGGGGAAAAGTTATGGAGTCTGAGATAGGAGGGATATAAAGTGGGTGATATGTATGAACCTAGGGAAGTGATCGGACCTAGTTTGTACTGTGTTATTCAGTTCGGGAGACTTTTTCACCTATTAATCAGGCCTAATAATAGTGGGAGGAGGTAAATTGAAAAGTATGAAATATATTTGTTATCAGAATTTAACTGGTCAAATTCTTTAAAATAACCTCTGACTCAAAAGTGGTAAGGTAAGTACTTTGGAGGTGCTCAACACTCTTGAAATAAGGATATCAAAAACGTCCAACGTTCTCACGTGTTCTGGGGAGGACTCAGCTTACTCTACCAAAGGTGTTAAATATATATATTCTAATGTTGAGATTTGATGATATTAAATAATTTCACTTAAAGTAAAATACATTCTTATAAAGGGCCCCCATGCCCCTTACCAAAAAAACCGTGGGGGGTGGCAGCAGGAATAATAAGAGATAATGAGTTAAAGTAAAGAATTATTAAAGGAGAATCGCCGGCACCACACTGGTGTCAAATAAAAGTCGACAAAGACCTAGAAACATGGCCCACGGCACCACACTGGTGGCTTAGCGGTGGGATTCAAAGTGTTTGAGCACTACCAAAGTGGTTACCACAACGAGTGAGGATGTGGAAGATTTCAGTGGTGGGCCATAGTCAAATTCCTACAAAGATAGAAGTGGAAGATACCGAAATAAGAATATTTCGGGGATCTGGAGGTCGAGCAGATAACTTTCATAACGATACACGGATGAGTGAAGTGTTAAATTGGGAACACGACTTGTGTATTCTCTGGATAGGAAGTAATGACATTGACCAGGAATACAAACCCAAGGATATAGCAGAAAACATTCGTCAAATAGTAGAAACCATTGAACAGGACTGCCAAGCGGTAGTGTGGGTATGCCTGATAGAACCGAGATTTTATCCCAATGAAGAGTTCATGTCCCACCAAGGATACAGAAAGGTATAAAGGGCCATTAATAGAAAGTTACAAAACTGCCTACCTAATCAGTTAATCCACTTTAACAGTGAATATTGAGTAGAAAACCTATCAGATGACGGAATCCATTGGAGTACCGAGGGTAAACAACGAGTGAAAAGTAAATTGAAGAAAACAATAAGAAATTTCATGGAAGGGGAGGAGTCAGGTTAAAGTCAGTAAGGTAGTCTGGATTAAGGTAGTCATTAAGCTAGTCTGGATTAAGGTAGTCATTAAGTTAGTCTGGATTAAGGTAGTCATTAAGTTAGTCTGGATTAAGGTAGTCATTAAGCTAGCCTGGATTAAGGTATTAACTGACGCTCAGTAACCCTACAACATGGAATATTTCGAAGAGGAAGAAGTAGAGGTGGTAAGGGACCACAGGAGTCTGTCAGAAACAGAAAGAATGAAAAATGAGGTTGAGGCATTAAGGGACGTGGTACGCCAACAAGCATTAGTCATGAAAAATATAGGCACCCACGTTATCAAACAGGAAGAGGCCCTTGTCTCACCTGTAGTCAGTAGTCCCTCCATGACCAAACCACGTGACATCCCCATTTTGGAGTTAACCCACCTGGAAGGCGTCAGCCCGCCTACAAATGTTCATAGAACTAATAAAACAAACTACGCCACATGAGCCCTCTCGAGTACAGGTGGCCAAAAGTCGACTGGGGCCAGAAATTGTAATGCTACTACATAATCAACAACGTAAACAACCCAATCTTTCCTGGGAAGATTTCTGCAATCTCTTAAAGAACGAATTCGCGGTGGACGTGAACGTAGATCGAGCATGGCAAGACCTAGAAACCGAACTCTATGACTGGGGAGAAAGTCCACAATCCTTCTGTAATCGAGCCATTTGTAAATATGCCACCTTAGAATCCAAATTCCCCGACGAAAAGTTCCCTAATCGAAATAAATACCTCAAACGTAAAGTATGGCAAGGTCTGCCTCGAGACCTAAAAGATAAACTCGAAGGCTTCCTAGATGAAGCTTATCCCCTTAATAAATTCCTCGACCGAGTAGAATACCAACGACAACTACTCCTCGAAACACATGGCCCAACAGTATTTCAGGTGTCCGGAGACCAGGAAAAATCGGTAAAGCCAAAAGAGAAACCATCCCCGGCCAAGGCCACAGCTTCTCCTAAAGAGTCAGGAAATAACCCGGAGATACAAGACCTTAAAGAACAAGTAAGGGCATTAACCGCCCAACTCAATCGGCTAAAACCTAATAATTCGCCCAGTAGTCCCCCTCAATATCAGCCTTTGACACCGAATAGTTATCAAACAGAAACTCCTTCCGGAAGATCATGGTCCCCTCAAAAGCCGAGACTGTTTTGCCCCTACTGTCGTTCCCACACTCACAACTTACGGGAATGCACCTTGGCTCCCCACGACGGTTCATGTTTTGATTGTGGACGCCTGAACTGCCGACGGGGGAATCGGAATTGCCCAAGGCGAGTTAACCAAAACAGCAGCTGACTATCCGAGACTCACACCTCCCCTATCATTCGACTATCGGTAAATAATAAATTGATGTCAGCCCTAGTGGACACCGGTAGTAGTTACACCCTCATGAAGGAATCCACCAGATGTAAGTTAGGAAGTGAGCTCAACAAGAAAAAGAACTTCCCTTGTCTCCGGGCACCCCCATCAGAATACTCGGCTCAATGTTGGTGGAGATAGGTATTGGACTACAAGTAGTAGTGAAGAAATGGGTCCCAGTAATCCCAAACAGTTATTTACAGGCAGATATGCTATTGGGGTGCGATATCTTAAATTGCTCCTCATTTTTATGGGATCCAGAAAAGAAGTTATTCCACTGGGGAAAGGCTCCTTATGCCGTCCACCTAATACGACCACAAAAAAATGCCGTCCGAAAAATAAAGAAACTTCCTCCCCCTATAGCCTCTTTAAATTCTGAGAACCAATTGCATAATCCCAGTGAAATTCAGCTTAGCCCGTATCAGTCTAAATTTATCCTGTTACCTGTTGAGGTCGAACCCGGTACCATTCGTATAGTTCACCCACAGGGAAAACCCTCCAATAACTGTCACCCATTTTGTGTAAAGGTCAATAATGATAAAACCATCCCCTGCCCAATAGTAAACAATACTAAAGTAACCAAGAGTTTCAAAGTGGGCACCCTGTTCGGCTGGTATGAGGAGGGAGAAGTAAATTCACCTTCCGTGCACCATATCCAAAATGACCTCCTGCCCCACTCTGATCAACCAAGTATTCCTGGAGGGCGTAAAGAAAAGTTAACTCACTTACTGTCCAAATTGCCCATGTCACATCTAAAGAAAACTCAAAAGACAAAATTAAGTAAAGTCATTTTAGCCCATGATCAACTTTTCCTGCTGGAGGAAGGAGAATTAGGGACCCTAAAAGTCCCTTCGGTGGAGATTGAAGTCACAGATACACGACCAGTACGAGCACCCATGTATAGATACCCGGAGACCTCAAAAGAAATAATTAGCCAGATGCTAGAAGACATGGAAGCTCGGGGAATTATAGAAAAATCCACTGCTGCGTGGCTCAGCCCTATTGTGCTAGTGAGTAAACCGGATGGCTCCAAACGCATGTGCCTCGATTACAGACAGGTGAACACCCACTTAGCCACAGATATCTATCCTCTCCCTAGGTTGGACGAATTAGTCGAACAAGCCTCGGGCCAAGCTTTTTATACAACTCTAGACCTTAAAGAGGCTTATTTCCAGGTCACCATCCACGAAAATTCTAGAGATATTACCACCTTTAGTGATGGAGTGTCCTTATACCGTTTCCGCCGACTCCCTTTTGGACTTTCCTGTTCCCCTGCCATTATTTCCCGTCAAATGGCATCAATTTTAACACCCTTGTTAAAAGAAGGATGGGTCAGAAATTATCTAAATGATATCATTATATGGGCCCCCGATTTTACCACCATGATGACCAGAGTCCAAAAGATCTTTAAAACTCTAGGGGAAAATGGCATCAAATTAAATTTAAGCAAATGTGCCTTTGGGGAAGCCGAAGTAAAATTTTTAGGCCATCTAGTATCAAAAGATGAATGTAAACCTGACCCCAAAAACGTAGAAGCCATCAAACGGATGCAACTCCCCAGCACAGTTAAAGGAGTTAGACGTTATTTAGGAATGTGCTCATTCTACCGTAAACATATCCCAAATTTTGCCAAACTAGCAGCCCCTCTTAACAACCTGACAAAGAAGGAGACCAAATTCCTTTGGACTGAAGAGTGCCAACATTCCTTTACAACATTGAAACAAGTACTAAGCGACGCTCCAGTCTTGATTAAAGCCGATATCACCTAGCCTTTTATAGTTACTACTGATGCCAGTAACACCCATGTAGGAGGAGTCCTGAGTCAAATTCAGCCCGACGGTAGTAATAAACCTATCGGATATTTTTCAAAGAAATTAAATGCCACCGAGTCTAGATATTCTGCTACAGACCGGGAAGCCCTTGGAGTAGTCCTAACGTGCAGGAACTTCCATCATTACCTATGGGGGACAAAGTTTAATATCCTGATGGATCATCAACCCTTAACTAGCATTTTCAAAAGAAAGACTAAAAGCCCTAGGATGAGCAGGTGGATTATTGAGATGAGGGAATATACGTATGACATCAAGTATTTAAAGGGAAAATATAATGTAGTAGCTGACACTTTGTCCAGGCCCGTGAGAGTAGTCCGTCAAGTAGGAGAACCCCGAAATTACCTAGGACTTACCTTAGCAGCAGTAGCAGAGGCCCAAAGAGAGGATGAAAGATGGAAAGAACTAGCAGAGTACCTAGAAGGGGGAAAATTACCCACAAAAATGTATCCAAAGATTATGTTAGATCAATTCGTAGTGGAAGAAAAGGTTCTGTACTTCGTTAAGGAAAAAGTGGACGGCACCCTTCACTACTGTTTGGTAGTTCCTCGACCCCTTAAACAGAAAGCTTTGGAATTCGCTCACACAGTTTCTGGACACTTCGGCCAGAAGAAAACAATTGCCAAGGCGGAGGAATTTTTCTATTGGGCCAACCTGAAATCAGAAGCAAGTCAGTACGTAAAAAACTGCGTTACTTGTCAACAGTTTAAAGGTACTACAGGATTGCAACAAAAATGGCAAGAATTGCCTTCGGTATCACGACCTCTAGACAGGTTAGGAATTGATCTTACCGACATGACTGCAGGCACACGTGGTTACCGTTATGTCTTAACTGTCATTGACCACTACAGTCGGTTCGTTAAACTATACCCACTCAAAACCAAACACACACACACTGTCGTGGAGAGCATGGAGCAGTATATAGCAGACTTCGGAGCACCCCAGTCTGTGGTCCACGACAACGGCTTGGAGTTTGTGTCAAGGCAGTTCCAGGACCTCTGCAGGAGACATCGGATCCTCACGCATCACACGACTCCCTATCATCCCAGGGGGAACAGCACCACGGAGAGGGTCCATTCCTCTCTCAAAACTGTCTTGGCTATCCTGTGTGCAGGGTATCCACTCAAATGGCCACAGTATTTGGCGTCCTGTCAGACA
Organism: Metacarcinus magister; assembly: GCA_029783475.1. Classification (NCBI taxonomy): domain Eukaryota; kingdom Metazoa; phylum Arthropoda; class Malacostraca; order Decapoda; family Cancridae; genus Metacarcinus; species Metacarcinus magister. The sequence goes on from JAPQNM010000031.1 coordinate 876,881, forward strand.
GTGTTGAACCATGCTGTCCATTCCTCGACGGCTGTCCAACCCTTCTTCGGACGTCATGCCCCTCGACAAGTGGACTCCCCTCTTCCCAGTATTGACGGGGACGCTGAAGGATTGGAGGTGGCCCAGGAGGTAATCAAGCAAACCCATCTCAAGCAGACCCGACGGTATAGGGAAGTGGCAAACAAACTAAGGACCAACCAAGCCGTCAGTGTCGGACAATTGGTGTGGGTCAGGAAAGAAGTGACACTACCGGGTACTAGCAGGAAGTTGAACCCTAAGTTGGCTGGTCCCTACAAAACAATAGAAGTGGTTAGGGATGGTGGTGCTTACCTGCTAGAAAAGATTTTTACCGGTCAAAAGGTGCAAAGGGCGGCTGAGAAAATAAAGCCATATGTGAGCAAGGAGGAGTGGTTGCTGGCTCCCCAGGAAGTGTCGTGCGCGGAGGAAAGCCGGGATGAACCGCTGCCTCCGCGGTTGCGTAATAGACCTCGACGATATATCGAGGAGTGCTAAACAAAGTGATAGGGCAGAAAAACCCCCCGAAGATCCATGTAACATTTGTGTTATTGTTAAGGTATCAGGAAACATTTTTGAACACTAAATGGTGCCAAGTTAAAGTCCCCTCTAGGAAGTGTAGTGAGAAAGTTTAATTTCGACCCAGGTGAGAAAAGTCGGTTGACCATCCACCTTAATTCCCCCCCCAGGGCCTAGTTTTAGCCCTGAAGGTGTGTAGTGAACTGATTTCACTGGTTTTGTTTATACATTTGTTTTTCTAGTAGTCAAGAGAATAGTAGACCACTTTAAAGTGAGGGAATCACACCTGATAGTAGTGTGATTAGGCCTCTAAGGTACAGTCTGCCGGTGTTAGGAGGTGGAGGAGACATCAGGACGTAGCTTAAGCTCTGACAAATGCTTCCTATTATGACTACTTGCTGCGGAAATGGATGGAGAGTGACAGGGGAGTAAATGTGAGCGAGAATGAAGCCGAGTGACTGAAACTTTATTTTATTGTTTGTTCAGAATGAAAGTCAAGAGTCTGGAAGGCCCAACTTAACTATAGAGTGTCCGGGATCTTGTACAGTTGACGAGATCATCCATGCTTTTATCATGAGTATGCAGACTGGGGTGTGTTACTACGACAGTCGAGACTATAGCAGTTTAATAGTATCAGCAAGGCAACTGGTTTCCAAGGAACCAAATCTAAAGTTGCAGGTGTATTGGCCACGGAAGTATACTGAGGTAGTAGAATGATGGGGAAGGTCGAGTGTATGATAATCCAATTGTCAAATGAGGCGGACGATAACTTAGGGACCATAAAACCATTGTCAAAAATTTTTTTTAAATGTCATGTTATTTTGTTTTGTAAATGTGAGTAAAAACATTTCACCCGGAGGGAAAAGTTGTGTGATGCCACGACATAAGCCCCTTTCAGGATTCTTCTTTCTTTTGTTTTGTTTATACATTTTTTTTTTTTTAATCTGGCGCGTTACACGACTCCCGCCAAAAATATAAAAATGCCACAGTCTGTAGCTGCTAGTCATGTGGTTGTAACATTCTTCGCAACCCACACTGTACGCCTTCCCAAATGTTTTTACTCACATTAACCGTAAATTCTCTTTGTAGTGTTTAGTTAAGGGATTTGTTTTGTAAAGAGGTAAGAGAGAGAAAAGGGGGGATAGGTAAACACTAGTTGACAACTCGTCAGGCAGGGACGCGCATTTTGGTACGAGACAGCCACGCACCCTCTCTCTCTCCTCGCTCAGTCGTCAGGAAAGGAACGTGTCTCATCATGGTGTCTGGTTACAGGTGAGGTATTCACGTTCCCTAATATCAAACTTCCCCTAGAATATTAGTATTATCACCCTGAAGGGAAGGTTGTCAATAATATATAGGAAAAAATGGAATAATAGTTATCAGTATAGGTGAAATAAGGTAGTGAAATATGGCCTCATGGCCGCTCTCTCTCCTCGCTCAGTCGTCAGGAAAGGAACGTGTCTCATCATGGTGTCTGGTTACAGATGAGCGGTCTCCACGACAGCACAAATACACGGTGAACACTATCACACAATGTAACACAGTGAGAGTTAAAAGCCAAAGTGGGGATGAAGCCCAACATAATATATTGTCCTTTGTCAGGAACTGTGACCACGTGTGTCCATGGTAACCAGTGAGTGTAGCAGTCTCCCCTACACACCATAGAGAACGTGAGATACCCGTTCCCTGAGAACGGGTCGCAAAGCCCATACTATTATAACTTTATTTTTATTATATTTTTCATTATTTATTGTATAATTTCTATGTACTTTATTTATGTTTTCTTTTTATCATATTATTATATACTTTGTTGCGCTGCAAACTCAGTGCACACCATCAACTTAGCGCGCACTGTCCTCAGACAGTGCGCATATACAATTGTTCATGTTTGTTTTTAAAATGTTTATTTTATATATACACTATATATTTTTCTCAATAAAATAACCTTAACTGGATCTGAGTTTTCTCATTATCCAGTGGACCAACTAGCTACAAACACTCACAAGCTCACAATGCTACAATTGGTGACCCAAGAGTGAGCTAAGGTCAAACAGTGACATACTGCCTGTGCTAAACAAAGAGCACATGTTCCTAGTGTGAAGGCCTGGGTCTTACAGATTCATTCGCTTTTACACTCCCAAGGCAAAAAGTCTCACCTCCATTTTGGGGTTCGTGAGAATGAGCCGACGGACGGGAATATTCTACACACTTGTGTAGCTGTCACTTGTAAGGTTCCCCCTCCCACCCACCCTGGCACCTTCTGTGCCCCCTCAGACGCCCTCACTGCGTCATCGGCACGGCCTTATGCCCTGTCCCCTCAGACGCCTCACTGCGTCTTCAGCGGCCTAATGCGCACGCATGCGCAGCCTCTACCCCCTCAGCGCCCTCAGTGCAATCCCTGCCCTACCGCCTCGCGGCGTTAAAGTGATCTTCACCATCGCCACTCACCGCCCTGTGGATTATTCACCGCCCTGTGGATTATTCATCACCCTGTGGATTCTACTCTCCCATGGATTACTTACCTACAGTGCATAGTGCTCCAACTTGTGTTCAGTGCTCATCGCCCGATGGATTACTCTACTCCAACGTGGATTAATAGTGCTCTCACCTATGTTCAGTGCTCACCACCCTATGGATTACTATACTTTCCCGTGGATTAATTACTTACAGTGCCTTCCCGGACACTCAGTGCCTTAGTGTCCACCAAGGTGCCCTGCATGGGGCGTGTTTATACACCAGTGTCACTAGTGTTAACTGTGGTTCGTTCCCTGAGCTACCGTGGCCCCTGGCCACGCCAGCACCTTTGCCACTCAGTTCAACACCACTTGACTTCACCATGCCTGACAACGACGACCTCCACACTGCAGCAGCAGTGGCACTCAGATCGCCACCCTTCTGCCCACAGAACCCGTCTATGTGGTTCGCTATTTTGGAGTGCGGATTTAAGACATCCAAAATCTCCAACAGCCTCACCCAGTTCACCCATGCTGCTAGCCTCCTGCCTCCTGACGTCCTTCCACAAGTCTCTGACGTCATCTCAAAAGCTTCCACCTCCACCACGCCCTATGAAGACCTGAAGACTGCTATACTCTCAAAACTTCAGTCTTCTATTGCCACCCGCCTCAAAGAGCTGTTCTCCAAGGATGAGTTGGGTGATGAGAAGCCTACAGACCTACTGCTTCGCATGAAGCAGCTACTCGGAGACAAATACAGCGCTTTTGACCCCGAGTTGTTCAAACAGCTGTTTTATCAACGTCTGCCTCCTGCTACACAGCTCGCTCTTTTCAGCGTCAAGGACAGCCTAGACCCTGATGCCATCGCTAAGTTAGCAGACGACCTTATGGCAACCATCCCTACACCACAGGCTTCTTCAGTGTCCTCAGTCACAAACCAGGACAACACTCAGCTCGCTCAGCTCACCAAGCTGGTATCCCAGCTCACGACTGAGGTCACCTCCCTCAAAAGGCAATTCCACGACCGCCAACGGTCCCGCTCCCCCAATCCTCAACACAGCCAGCGCCGCCCCCGCTCCCCCACTCCTCAACACCGCCAGTACCGTCCCCGCTCGAGAAGCCCAGGACTCTGCTGGTACCACAACAACTTCGGCGACAGAGCTTCGAAGTGTGCCGCCCCATGTTCATACAGGGCGTCAAACTAAAAGGGCGAGTATCAGTGCA
>JAPQNM010000031.1:888591-899900 GCA_029783475.1 Metacarcinus magister
GATGTTGAGTGAGTGTTGCATTCTATCGATGGAGTCTTTCCCGGTAGTCTGCAGGACTATATCGTCTGCGTATCCGATGTGTTGTGTTCCTGCCGGGTACGGAAGTGTTGCCAACACGTTCATCAAGACATTGAAGAGTGTAGGACTCAATACACTTCCTTGTGGTGTGCCGTTTTCCAGGGCGTGGCACTGCGACACATGACCTTGGAACACGACTCGAGCTTTTCTGTTTGTTAGGTATTGCTGGATCCAGGTGAGCAACTTTCCTTTAACATCCAACTTGGTGAGTTCGTCAAGTATGACCAGCGGTTGCGCCCTGTCAAAAGTTTTTTCTACGTCAATGAACACTTCAGTTTTCGCCGTTGCATTTGATGTATAGTTGGCCAAGCAGTTGGCCGTGCTTCTGTGTTTGACGAAACCATTTATCCCTGTATCAAACTTTCCTATTTTGTACAGGAGGCGATGAAGGAGGATTCTCTCCATCATTTTACAGATGGTGGATGTGAGGCTGATCGGTCTGTATCTACCTGGGTCGTTATGCTTTGGGATTGGAATGATGTTGGCTGTAGTCCACGCTTCAGGCACCACTCCATGCATCAAGGACATGTTGAACAAACGTAGCAGGGGATCACCTGCGATGTCACATACGTAATTTAGCATGGAGTATGTGATGCCATCTTCTCCAGGGGCTGTGTCTTTGCTGGATTTTCGTGCTCTGAGAAGTTCCTCTTTCGTTATCTGGTGGTCAGTATCATCGGTGTGGTGTGTCGCGGCCGTAACATTAGTAAGTCGCGCGGGGTCCAGCATGTCCTTGTTGTCTCGCAGCTGCTGTGGGAGTTTGACAGTGGCAGACTTGTCACGGTACTCTGTAATTAACTCCTCTGCTTTCCCGGCTGGGTTAGGGTGGGCAGGTGGACGTGTGTGCTTGCCTCTGACGTTGTTGATTTTGTTCCAGACTGTTGACATGTTGGTAGTGTGATTGAGGCTTGCCATAGATGTAAGCCATTTCTCCTCGCGTATCATGTCAATTTGTTGTCTTGCATAGATGTTCCATTCTTGTAGATTTGTTCTGTTCTCCTCACTCTTCGTAGATTGATAGTTCTTGCTGAGTTGTCGAGTCATTGTAGTGAGAAGTTTAACTCTGTCATCATAGTACCAGTAGTATTTTTTGTTAGGGTTATATTTCTTCTTTCCTTTTGTTGGTATGGAGGCATCAGCTGCGTCTTGGATGGCTTTTGTAAGATCATTTTGAAAGAGTTGCACCGACTCTGGGACTTGATAGTCGGCATACCAGGTGTTGAGCATATTAGTGAAGGCCTTCCAGTCTGCCTTGTGTGTCATCCATTTCTTTCTTGGTTTTGTAGAGTTAGTATCTTGTAAAGCCACCGTGAATGATAATTCTTGTGCCCAGTGGTCACTCAGAAGCTCTGGCACGCCTTTCACTTTCAGGTCTTGACCATCCCCGTTCACCATTATAGTGAGGTCTAGTCTGCCCCCTGCTACGTGTGTGGGTCGCGGTTCACCGTGAAGTACAGCCGCCGGGAAGTCCTCCATCACCTGCATGACGTGTCGCCCTCGCTGATTCATGGCGCCGCTCCCCCAGGGCTCAAGGAGTGGGTGGTGGGCATTAAAGTCACCACTTAATAATGCTGATTTGGTGTTAATATCTTCCAACAGAGGTAGAAGATTTAGATGTGACCTCTGACGGCAATACACATTGTATACATCAAGCTTATACGTGCGGCCCAGATGCAGCGTGATGCATAGAGTGTCAACTTGCTCCCCTAAGCTGTGAGGCTCCTCCGTCAGGGTGGCCGGGATGTCTTTTCTCACTAGGGTTACGAGGCCTCGTGAGCCTCCTTGCTGGTAGGGTTGGTAGAAGACTTGGTAGCCCCTGCCAAGTCTCATGGTGGTTGCGTCGGTCACTAAACTTTCTTGGAGAAGGACAACGGCCGTGTTATGAGTGTTTATATATTGTAGGAGGGTAGTGGCTTTGCTCACCAATCCATGGATGTTCCATTGTAAGAATGTCATTTGGGTGATGGTGTCTTGGCTCCCCGCTCGTGTGGTTGTTTGGATAAGTGGTGGGGCCTGGGCGATTGAGGGGGCGGGGTCGGGCTGACTGTTCGTTGGTCCGTCAAGTCGCAGGTGTCCATCTCCTCCGTATCCGCGCACTGGTAAGGGTCCTTGGGTGGTTTGTGCTTTGATGTGGGTGCCTTGGTAGCTACTGGGGCCATCGCCACACCACTCGGCTCGCTGTGCTGTTGTTTCGGTTTTGTTCCTGTGACAGTCTGGAGTAGTTGAGACATCATAGTTTTCATGCTTGCTATTTCTGCCTCCATGGTCTTCATACATGATGCCATTTGTTGCCGAAGGTCTTGGTTTTCCTTCTGTAGAGCTGTTTGCGACTCCTGAAGGTGCCTCATTTCCTGCGTTTGCGACTCCTGAAGGTGCCTCATTTCCTGCCGCAGGATTTTCACTTCCTCTTCCAGCTTGCTTGTGACAGAAAAGTTGTGCGTGTGGCTTTGTGTTTGTGTAGGGTGATTCGATGCCATCTGTGGTGACATAGAGGCAGGATGGGGGGGTTGACCTGGTATCTGAGGTACTGGGGGTTGGGTCAGCGGAGTGTGGCTTTGTGGTTGTAGAGGCTGAAGTGGCACCGCGCTTGTAGGTCGGGAGGCAGGTGGATGGGAGGGTAGATCCAGTGTCTGAGGTGCTGGGAGTTGGGGGGGCTGCGTCGGTGGGTGGTGAGGTGGAGGTGGCAGTGTCAGGTGGCTGGGATGAGGCTGCGTCACTGGTGAGGTATGCAGCTGACCTGGCCGCAGGTGTGTGGTCGCGGGTGGGGGTGGTAAGGCAGCCGAGGGTAGGTGTGGGAAGGTGGCCAGGTTGAGGGGCGGGGCAGTCTTGCTCATTATCGTATCTCGAGGTCGGTTTATGACGGGTCTCATGGGACACTTGGAGCTCCACGCATTGTGTTCCAGGGAACAGTTGGGACATTTTGATACAATTGTCTCTCCACTTATCAGCTTGTCCTTGCAGATTTTGGTGTCGTGGTTCTCTGAGCAGAAGCCGCACCTCATTTTTCTGTCACATTCCCATACCCTGTGTCCCCATTCCTGGCATCTCCCACAGAAGGCTGGCTTTCCTATATACCTCTCGACCTTCAACTGTCGGATACCTGGCAGCTGTAGTTGTGTGGGTGGTTAGAGAGAGAGAGGGAGAGAGAGAGAGAGAGAGAGAGAGAGAGAGAGAGAGAGAGAGAGAGAGAGAGAGAGAGAGAGAGAGAGAGAGAGAGAGAGAGAGAGTTATTTGAGGATTAAGATGAAGGAGGGGTCACTGGAGGTCAGTCAATGACAGATCCCATAAAAAAGGAGGTGACATATGTCGCCTGATTTGATATTTTGGTTAGGAAGAGCCTGGTATACTTTCCCTGCGATCAGTGTTAAGGTTGGGGAGAGCCATGTAGGGATTCCAGAGGACTGTACTTCTTGTCTTCTTAAGCTTCTCCATTTTATCTTCACTGCACATCTAACTTATCTTCTTAGGGGAGTCTTCCCGCGTCTGGGCACCAAAATGTGGGGGTTTCTTAAGCCCACATTGTGCAGCAAGTAAAATGTAGAGGGAGAGTCCACCGGTAGAATCAAACACCATTAGTCACCTTTGGCCTCTAATTTATTAAAAGAAACTTACATCTTAAGTGAACGAAATAACAATACATACATGACTTGAAATACCCACCAATAGAAACAATAAACATTACCACCTATTAATGCAACCTATCAAAGCATATTTCTATTCTTAATCACTTCCAATATAAGCAATAGGAGGGTATAATCAAACCACTAAAATATTACTGGAACTTAGGGAGTATAAAGAAAACGATAGTGTAGTGACATTTCCAGGGTAACTAATAAAGAAACTAAACTTAAGTGAATAAACACAAAACACCGTTCTAAATCCAACAGTCTTGACACGGTTCATCCGTTTCCCCACTCTTCCAAGAGACGCCCACAGGAATCAAGCTGAGTTTAGGAATATTGCAGGCTTCTCTGCGGTGGTCGGAGTCATTGATTGCACCCACATAAAACTTATTGCACCCAAAGAATTTGAGGCAGAATATGTGAATAGAAAACATTTTCACAGCATTAATACTCAAATTGCATTTGATGCAAAGTACAAAATTATAGATTTGGTGGCTAAATGGCCTGGAGCAACACATGATGCTCGCATATTAAGGGAAAGTGGACTGAAGAGTGAAGATACTGATGGAGAGCAACATAACACCAAGAGGATGTCACCTCCTGGGAGACTCGGGTTATCCGTGCAAACAGTGGTTACTGACACCCTATCTACAGCCACAGAACAATGCTCAGGAGGCATACAACAGGTAAGGTATTCATTCATTTCATTACAACATTGAAGCAATAAATATATTGATATATATCATTATCACAATATTATATGAAATTCTCAAACAAACTTATAGTAAAACATTGTGCGGAAAAGAACCATTTTTGTCTCCTTGGAGCACACGCGCGTCATCTGTTTATTACACGTCCATGATTATGACACCTTATGACTGTCAAGTAACATTTATAGGTATTGGAATCCCATAACACCTTGTATATATAGATAATTGTATACTACTAAACACTAAACACTCTTTTAAGTGACCAAAACAAGTAACTCACGCCTGCCTTCACAAACAAAACACCATCACAACTTGTGCTGCATAAAGGACAAGTACTACATACACTTGGATTATACGTAATGTATTGTATTATACTCCTATTCCGTCCTATGTGAATACAGTTCTAAACAATATGATAATAATAATAATAATAATAATAATAATAATAATAATAAAAGTAATAATGATAATAATAAAGTAATAATAATGCACATTAATTATACGAGTGTCACCACTTTTACGTCTAGACATGTTTTCCTTTCTTAGCCACCAACACACCTTCCTCTTAGGAACTTTTGACCTTGTTTTGGGCAGAACACCTTCCTGCACTTCCCAAGATAGCGATCCCACACTTCATCGGCGCCACAATTACCAATTAACCCAACAAATTCACTGCCGGTGCGGTCTGAAAAATCTAAGAGCATACTGAATGGCAGTAAAAGATAAGGTTTTAATTCCCCATAACAATAAGTATCACCTTTATACCCATTACAGGAGACACAGTGTTCGTTCCTGAATCTGCGTGTATCAAAATTTATTTTTGCATATACAGCAGCGCTATAAGACTGACACAAGCTGTGCACGCCATCTGACCACACCTGTGAATCATCGCAGGTGTTAATCGTAGGCTCACATGGTGTTGTGGATAAATCATTGGGCTTATCAGGCACGGACAAGCAGGGTTCAAAGGACTCCTCATCTGAGTTCCGAGGAATAAGGCCCCAAGTTCCGTTCTTGAAGACAGTGTCGTGTTGCAAAGGGTCCGGAAACTGTGAATCGCCAGGCAAGCTGCACGTTAACCCATAATACCACATCCTTAGAGAGGCTGGGTCCACGCCGTTGCAGATGGCACAGTAAGAGTTGACGTAGGTGATGTCGGTGGCAGTGTTGGTGACGGGGAGGGCCATCTTGGGGTCAGATACTGTGTTCCCCTTGAGGCAAAGTGCTTCCACCTCAGTGTCCTTCCATCCGTGCACACACTTGCCTATCATGTACACATAATCAAGTGCAAATGATGTTTGGACGCACACATACTCGTTGCGGTTCCTCCTTTGTTCAGCCTCATCGTAATGTTGAGAGTCGCGGCAGCAATCTCCGTATCTTCTGCAGGCGGCGGTACACGAACACCCACGAGGAGTGTTTGTGGCAAGCATTGTAAAATAAGAATGCTTCATCATCCAGTGATCCATACTAAATTCGTTCTCGGGGTCGCAGGAATGTTTGGCGAGGCACAGTTTGTCATTAAGAAAATTTAGGTAACTGTCCCCAAGGCACGGCCCCGCCACCCCCACCACCACCAGGACGCTCACCCACAACATGATGACGCCGCTGGGCGGGCGTGACGCAGTGGGCGGCTAGAAAACGTTGGCAGGATAAGGCGCCGATCAAGGCCCAGACGGCAGGACGAGTGTGTGTGTGTGTGTGTGTGTGTGTGTGTGTGTGTGTGTCCTGGATCTAAGTTCAAACCGTCGTGTTCCAATACAGGCGGCAGACTGTGCTTTCTATATATAGCAGCGTTGACTGTTAAGTGTTAAGCTGCTCTCAGGTGTGAAGGAACGCCCACGGTGACGTAACCAGCGCTACAGCGAATCACAGTGGAGTTCTCAAACGCAGTTCAGCCAATCAGGTTCATCAGGTTAATAGGGTCAGCCAATCAGGTAGTTACATAGAAACAGATAGCAGAAGTATGTCAAACGAGTTTGGGAAAACCCAAACAAACAAACAACCATATATATAAATGTATATCTATTCGTATCCTAAGGATAGGGAAACCCAGTGACTCATCTGTTTTTGTGTATTATCTAGAAGGTTGTCATCTGTATGTTTGTTGAACGTGTTATGTTATGTAACCTGAAACCTGTAGGAACAAAGCATACCACACTGGCTAAGGAACGGGGATACATTCCTCGGTAAGGGTAAGGCCTTCAGGCTATACATTCATCCATCTGTTCAGTCATCACAAGGAGCTAACCAAACAGATGGCGTCAAACATTCACATCACTTCTACATTACATCCACACTACACACACCTAGGAAGGAATTGGGAGGAATGTGTATGTATATATGTATGTATGTATGTATGTGTAGGTATGCATGTCTTGGCTTGGCTACCCACCTTTAAAGCGATAACAGCCTGGTATATACACACATACATACATAGGCACAAAACACCAAAACAAAGAAAAATGTTCAGCTAAGATATAAAGCTTTGGTGAGACAATTAAGTTTACAAGAAAGGTCTATCATCCTTTCCATGTAACAATTGAGAGGCGGTGATGGTGCGTCTTCACACCACTGCCAGGGAACGTATTATATAACACACATCTCACTTATAGAAAAGCAAGGATTCAGTTCATCAAGTTTAGTTCCAAGTGAAGCGAGAGAGAGAAAGAAAGAAAGAAAGAAAGAAAGAGAAAGAGAAAGAGAGAGAGAGAGAGAGAGAGAGAGAGAGAGAGAGAGAGAGAGAGAGAGAGAGAGAGAGAGAGAGAGAGAGAGAGAGAGAGAGAGAGAGAGAGAGAGAGAGAGAGAAATTAGAATTAGAGGCTATGTTCTTCCGCCTCTTACTCGCCGATAAGAGTGCTGTCCTGCTCTGCACCATTTATCGTCCACCATGGCAAGGCGGCGCCCCACTCACCTTCCTTATCGACGAGCTGGACTCCATCATGGCCACCCACGCCTGTCAGAACATTGCAGTCGTGGGTGACATGAACCAGCACCTGGTGAGCAGGGCCTTCATTGAGTTAACAGTGATCCATGGGCTCACCAACCATGTTATGTTCTCCACACATGTACGTGGTGGCTCATTGGATCTTGTTCTCACCGACCCAAACTAGGTATACTATAGGTCACATAGTTATCGAGAGAACAATATCGAGGAAGTAGTATGCTTTAAATATGTAGAGTTGAGGATTTCTGTGATGGAGGACTAGTGACAGAGTTTTTTTTTTTTTTTTTTATATTAAAAGGGTAATGGCTAAGGGAAAACAGAAATAAGTAAAAAAAAAATCCTGCTTGTCGCCAGACCCTGTAAAGAGGACAGTAGGAGAATAGAAGCAAGGGGTGGAGATCCAGTTAACATTAGAGGTGTCTTGACACTCCTCTCTTGTAAGAGTTCAAGTCATAGGCAGGTGGAAAAACAGACAAAGGAAGAGAGTTCCAGAGTTTACCAGTGTAAGGGATAAAAGAGTGAAGATACTGGTTAACTCTTGCATTAGGAAGATGGACAGAATAAGGATGAGAAGAAGTAGAAAGTCTTGTGCAGCGAGGCCGCGGGAGGGGGGGAGGCATGCAGTTAGCAAGTTCAGAAGAGCAGTCAGCATGAAAATAGCGGTAAAAGATAGATAAAGATGCAACATTGCGGCGGTGACTTAAAAAATCAAGAAAGTCAGTTAGAGGAGGAGAGTTGATGAGACGAAAAGCTTTAGACTCCACCCTGTTTAAAAGACCTGTGTGAGTTGAGCCCCCCCAGACATGTGAGCCATACTCCATACATGGGCGGATAAGGCCCCTGTAAAGAGCAAGCAGCTGAGAGGGAGAGAAAAATGGACGCAGACGCCATAGGACACCTAACTTCTTGGAAGCTGATTTAGCAAGAGTAGAGATATGAAATTGCCAGTTTAGATTTTTAGCAAAGGATAGACCGAGTGTGTTTAATGTGGTGGAGAGGGGAAGTTGAGTGTCATTGAAGAAGAGGGGATAGTTATCTGGAAGGTTATGTCGAGTAGATAGTTGTAGAAATTGAGTTTTTGAGGCATTGAACAAAACTAGGTTTGCTCTGCCCCAATCAGAAACAAGTGAAAGATCAGAAGTTAAGCGTCCTATAGCATCTCGCCTTGAGTGAAGTGTAGGCTTGATGATGTAGGCAAGGTGTGGGTAGGAATGAAGGGGTGTTGAGTTGTTTTAAGTGATCGGGAGGAATGTAAAGAGAAGGTTGTATCAAGATGGAAGGAGTGCCTGTTTCCGATGAACTATAAAAGTAACAAAACTCGGTGATTATACAAAACTTGACTTAGAGGTTTTATTGTAGCTGCTTTCTGTTGGGGCTGGGGTACAAAAAGGCTGGGGGTCCGTTGCTGGGTTCATTGAGTTACTAAGTGTAATGGCAAAACATGAAACATATCAAAAGATGAGACCCTCAGTCGCCCACGCCAGGTGTTGAAGAAGCCCCTGGATGACTGGCTGGTAAGGTTGGTTCTTCCGTCACACAACAGCTCCTCCGGGATGCCAAAGCGCCTGAACCACCGTCCAAACACCGTGATGAGGTGTGCACTGCTGGCATCTCCTGACAGGTGCTCAGCTCCGAACCATCCCGTAAGCCTGTCAGCGAAGGAGATATAGGTGTGGCCGTCCAGTTGGGAAAAATCTGTCACCACTTGTTGGAATGGGTACTGTCGGGGCTAGGTGGTCAAGAGGGTCTCTGCGGGGCTGGAAGGGGCGTGTGTATCACATACCACAGATTGGCGCCTCTTCTGCTCCAATTCCGTGTCAATCCCTGGCCAGTAGACTGCCTGTCTCGCCCGGCGTAGCATTGAGTCCCTGCCCTGGTGCCCTGGTGCCCTGCATGAAGGTTCGCGAGGACTGCACGCCAAAGGGCCTCAGGTACAACCAGCCGCGGGTGTTTCTCGTTGCAGGTGTACAAAACAATACTCCCTTGGCAGGAGAGGTGGCGCCACATCCTGAAGTATTGGCCAAAGTCAAGCGCCTCCGAGTCCTTGCACTCAGTCCAGCCGTCGTTGGCTACGCATTCCCGCAAAAGCCGGTGCTCCTGGTACCATGCGGCCTCTGCCTCCGCTTGACCAAGGTCCACAACATGCCCCACCTCGGCCTTGGCTGACCTGACCGTGACTGCAGTCATAACCATAATAACATTTCAAACATTGATGTGACACCTACACTCACAAAACCTCCTACACCTCCTCTCATCATCATCATCATCATCATCATCATCATCATCATCATCAGCAGCAGCAGCAGCAGCAGCCTCCAGGAATTTAATGCAAGACACATTTTTCTCCAATCTTATCAACTCATCATTAATGTTCTTTCTAAAAACTGTCCACTCCCATAGAAACAACCTCTGCTACATACTCTCTATCTATGTTCTTCCAAGTCTGATACACTTTTGTACTCGTGCAATTTGAACTCCTTTACAGATGGCTCTAAATCCCACTTGGGCTCTGGTTTTGCCGTTCTTTCACAAACCCACATCCTCTATTTGATGTAACCATTTCACGGTAACTAACCGTTCTTTCCTTCCCTATACTTTGCCTTGCCATTATCTCTTTGCTCTGCCGTCTGCCTTTTACCTTAACATATCGCCACATGACCTTTGATGTCTGGCGCTTACTTTATTAACATTAACTCACTCACTCACTACAACCATTGCCACCCAGAGCCAGTAGCAGCAGCAGCACATTGTTCACATAACACAACCTCAGAAGTGGGTCTTCACGTGTTTGATAATGACATCCCATGTCTTGAACTGCTTCCCACAAACATCACACTTGAACTTTCTCAGGTCAGAGTGTGTCACATTGTGCTTGGTTAGTTGAGAACTTGTAGTTAATCTCTTCCCACATTCTTCACATTCATAATTCTTAACACCAGTGTGTGTAAGGATGTGTTGAGTGAGGGTATACTTTTGAGTGAATCTGTTCCCACATTCTTCACATTTATAATTCTTAACACCAGTGTGTGTAAGGATGTGTTGAGTGAGGTGAGACTTCGGAGTGAATCTTTTCCCACATTCTTCACATTTATAATTCCTAACACCAGTGTGATGCCACGACATAAGCCCCTTTCAGGATTCTTCTTTCTTTTGTATTGTTTATACATTTTTTTTTTTTAATCTGGCGCGTTACACGACTCCCGCCAAAAATATAAAAATGCCACAGTCTGTAGCTGCTAGTCATGTGGTTGTAACGTTCTTCGCAACCCACACTGTACGCCTTCCCAAATGTTTTTATTCACATTAACCATAAATTCTCTTTGTAGTGTTTAGTTAAGGGATTTGTTTTGTAAAGAGGTAAGAGAGAGAAAAGGGGGGATAGGTAAACACTAGTTGACAACTCGTCAGGCAGGGCGCGCATTTTGGTACGAGACAGCCACGCACCCTCTCTCTCTCCTCGCTCAGTCGTCAGGAAAGGAACGTGTCTCATCATGGTGTCTGGTTACAGGTGAGGTATTCACGTTCCCTAATATCAAACTTCCCCTAGAATATTAGTATTATCACCCTGAAGGGAAGGTTGTCAATAATATATAGGAAAAAATGGAATAATAGTTATCAGTATAGGTGAAATAAGGTAGTGAAATATGGCCTCATGGCCGCTCTCTCTCCTCGCTCAGTCGTCAGGAAAGGAACGTGTCTCATCATGGTGTCTGGTTACAGATGAGCGGTCTCCACGACAGCACAAATACACGGTGAACACTATCACACAATGTAACACAGTGAGAGTTAAAAGCCAAAGTGAGGATGAAGCCCAACATAATATATTGTCCTTTGTCAGGAACTGTGACCACGTGTGTCCATGGTAACCAGTGAGTACAATGAATAGAAGAGCCTTCGGGGCCTGTAGCCATCCCATGTGGGAACATAGAAAATAAACCGTATGTTAATAGT
>JAPQNM010000031.1:905000-907500 GCA_029783475.1 Metacarcinus magister
CAAGCTGTATTTATTTGTCTACATCTTGGGGCCTGACTAAGTTGATATATAGAGGTAAAATTATATTTGTATTCTTGAAATATGAAATGTGTTTATAAGCCCAGCATTCTATTAGTAGTTTTACCAGCGGCATCTTTAGTGCTGTAAGGATTTTTAGATTCGATGCAATCGTAACTCCAAGGTCTTTGACACATTATATTTTCAAGTTTCACTCCGCTCATTTCATTCTCTGCTCGACATTTCCGTGAAGCATGTTTCGTTACCTTTAAAACGTCAAAAACATTAAATAGAGCTTGGTTTAAATCTTTAGTTTGTAAACTACAATCATACGGATATTGTCATTCTCTCCTTAACTCAATTTCAAGTTCCCTTTCCAGTCCTTCTACAGTATTGTTAATGTACATAATCCATTTTACTCGTCCAAACTTAACATAGACTTTTCCTCAAATTAGCCAAGTCTACTGTGAACGTTGTTGAAGTGTCCTTCATTAAGAACTGTAACCAGACATTTCCCATTTCATTACCTGCTGAATGATCGATCATGAGTTTCTTTTCGTTCCTACATGATCTACATATATAATGTTCACCAATGTATGGTGTGCAGCTTTTCCTACTTCCAGTCGCAAAGTACTTGGGTGTTGCCAAAGGTTTTGGGTTTTGTTAGTTCTCTTTTTAAATTTGTTATCTGTAGTTTGTCATAGTCAATGGTCTCATAATATAATCTACTGCTATTTCCCTATTACATGCTTTTGGAAGAGCTAAATACTTGCCTCCCTTACTTCACACGGCCCTGCTACGTGAGACTTTCTGTGTACATCTCTATTTCTACAATGCTTCCAATCCAAGAGTCAACAATAGCTTGAATCTTTAATACCTGTTTTTCATATAGGCAATTGGAATTCCTAAATTTGACAGACTTCTTTTATGTACAAAATAATCAGATATCTTAAATAATAAACTATATATTTTTTTGCATGCGTTACGTCTTTTAGCTTTTACCTACACCTAGATTCTACTCGAAGAAAAATAATTGTATTTTCTTCCATCAGCAGCATACACAGCAGAAGACTATCAACAAAATCAAGCCTAGTTCAACGATGTCCATCTACCTGACTCTCTCTTGGAAAAGAAGATCTGAAAAATGGGGTAACTTTCGCTCCAGTGTTAAGTTACTTTCAATTGAAGAGTACGAGTTTTTGATGCTTCCCATTAGTTTAGTAGTTGTGTTTTCTTAAGTTTGCCAGTGTCCATGTACTCCGTAAGTACATTTCACTTTCTTCCTTTATTTTTAACTAACCAATGTATTCAACATATTCTGAATATTCTTGTGTGTGTGATTATTCCACGTTAATATACGAAATAAAAGGACAGTTAATATGGACAGTACATTACTTATCCTTTCATGTATATTACGATCTTGAGGCCCAATTTTAACATGATGTGTAAAAGGTAATGAAAGTTAACTGATTGAAGACAATGATATATCATCTAGCAGCTTTTCAATGTACTGTACAACTTCAAGATTGTTATATATCTTTAGAAAATAAGTCTCAGCAGTTACGCATAAATACAAATGCATCGCAAGGCACTCTGGGATCTTCTGCGTCTTCGCGGGATCCTTGCAGGGATTATTGGACTACTATCTGGCCTGTACTTCAGGACTGAGACTGTTGTGAAGTGTAGCGGGGACGTGTCTAGCTTCTTTCGTGTGCATACGGAAGTGAGGTAGGGATGCGTCCTTGCTCCATCACTTTTCAATACATGTATGGACTGAGTACTGGGCAGAGTTGTGGACCAAAGTCACTGTGGAGTATCAGTCTGCAACACCAAGATCGCTGATCTTGTTTTTGCCGATGATACAGTAATCTTTGCTGAGTCAGTAAAAAGCTTCTGGTGGTGACTCTCGAGGCACTGCACGAGGAGGCGAAGCCTTTAGGACTTCATATCTTTTAGACCAAGACTAAGGTTCAGTTATTTGGAGGCTTGCTAGGTGAAACACTACAGTACATTCACGAGTGTGATGAGGACATTGATATCTTGGAAAACTTCACATACCTTGGTAGCGTGGTCCATAACAATGGTGGGTCATATCAAGAATTTTTACGGCGGATTGGCCCGGCCCACAATGTTATGGTCTCGCTCAGCACAAGTATCTGGCGTTGTTGATACCTGTGCAGACGGACAAAGATTCGGATTTTCCAGCAGCTGGTGATTCCTGTCTTACTGTATGGCTGTGAGACATGGACACTGAACATCAACCTGAAGAGGCGAATTGATATCTTTGATATCCTTAGGGAGGCAGTGGCCTAGTGGCTAGCGTGCGGCAGAACAGCTCAGAGTCCCGAGTTCGAGTCCCGCAACGAGCTGGCCACTTTTCTTTGGAAAAAGCACCGATTAGCCGAAGATCACTCACATGCTGCCAAACACTATCCTCTTCTGGAACTTCAACATGAAATGCAAAGAAGAGCTTCCTCGGGCAGCATGAGTCTCTCACCGAGAA
>JAPQNM010000031.1:917500-952500 GCA_029783475.1 Metacarcinus magister
GGAACTGCACCTGCCTCGTCTTCCCCTAATTAGTGGTTGAACTACCACTCTCGTCTGCCGGCGCTTGTTCACCACTTTTCCCCGCCACTACCCCACCCCCTTGTCCAGGGGTATGGGGGTAGTCTAACCGAGCCAAGCTCCACGCCACCGGCTTGGAGAAGGGCAGAACGCCTCAGCTCTCACACCTGACAACACCTCACCACCTGCTGCTGGTTTCTCAACATTTCGAAGGCATTTCTGGAGACTTGGGCTCCCTTCCAGTGTGCCCTTCAACTGTACCTACACCATTCGACCCTTCCTGCTGTTTGAGGAGCAATCTACGTTGCCGAGTTTTGCTGTCACGCATCTCACCCTCAAAACAGCTGTACAGGGAGTTATTTGGGTGTCATACCCCTGCTCTGGTAATTGTTTACGAGCAGTTCGTCGTTGGTGATTTATTTTGGCTTCTAGCCTATTGTTTGCTATTTGTGTGTGTGTAAATATATTCGGGGTATCATACTCCATGATTTTTCTTCCCCACAACTCTATAAAAAGATAATATTAATTGGTAGTCACCTCGGCCCTGACATATTGGCGACCTCGCCAGGATAAGAACTACCAATTATTTATTATCATTTTACAGATTGTGGGTTGTTATCTAAGTCGCTGCTGCGCGCCGTTGCTGCCTGAGGCCCGGGAGTAATGTTATGAGTGTTTTGATTGCCGTCAAACTCTTGCTTTTGCCAGATTTTTTGCACGTGAGGTGTTGTCCAATTTTTTGTTTTTGTGTTGTGTTCTCTGTTCAGTCTTCTCCATGTCTTCCTTTCAAGAACTGAAGGTGCAGGGTGAAGCCCTCGGTCTGCAGGGCAAGGAAATTGGCCAATGGATCCTTGAACAACAGAAAAACGAAAGGGAAGAAAGACAAGCTGAGAGAGAAGAAAGACAAAGACAAGCTGAGAAGGAAAGAGAAAGAGAAGAAAGACAAGCTGAGAAGGAAAGAGAAGAAAAACAAGCGGAAAGAGAAGAAAGACAAGCTGAGAGGGAGAAAGAGATCAAGCTGGCAGAAATTGCAGCTAAAGGTAAGCCCTCAGTCCTACCATCACATGATCCTGTTTCCAGACCTAGTCTACCACCATACAAGGATGAAGAGGACATTGCCACCTATTTAACTAGGTTTGAGCGTGTGGCCGAGATGCTGGTTTTACCCAGAGATACCTTTGCCGTTCGTCTGGGTTGCCTCCTTACTGGTAAAGCTGCCGAACTCTACACGTCCCTTCCGTCATCCACCACTGAGGATTACGAGTTACTGAAGCAAGCCTTGTTAACAGGCTTCAGTAAAACTCCAGATGGCTACCGGGTGGATTTCAGGTCAAACAAGATTAGAGTAGGACAGAACTACCATCAGTTTGTTACCCAGTTATCGAGGATGTTTGATTCTTGGGTTGAGTCTTCCTCTGTGGCCAATGTTTATGCTGATTTAAGGGAGTTTATCATCTTTGACCAATTTTTGTCCTCCTTATCAGCAGAAATACGCCTATTCATCAAGGAAAGAAGGCCTACCAAGCTGAAGGACGCAATACAACTAGCGGATGACTGGGCATCCGCCCACAACGCCTATCCTAAGGTCTCTTCCAACAACAACGCTAAGAAAATCTCCCCTCTACTTGCTACTCCACTCCAGCCTCTACCTTCTCCTGGGAGTCAGACTCCCTCAACCGTGACTTGTCACAATTGTGGGGAAGCAGGACATATACGACCACGCTGTCCCAGGAATCCTCGAGCATTCAAGGATGGAACTACTACCACGCCCCCCTATAAGGTTGGATTTTGCTTAGAAGACCATAAAGTGCCTAACTTCTCAGTTACGGGGACTATTAATGGGTCATGGTCTTCCTCTATAATTAGGGATACTGGATGCTCTGGAGTTGTAATTTCTGAGGAAGCCTTGCCAGACATTGACCCATCACTCTGCCCCAAAGTACAAGTTGCTGACTATTTGGGACGCATCGACGAATTTCCTGTCGTTAAGTGTTACTTACGGTGCCCATTTTACACTGGTTGGACAGATGCTGTAAGGGCCCCAATTAAATTTGCTAGTGCTCTAGTTGGGAATATTCCCGGAGTACAAGATCCTGATAGTCCTGATTCTCTACTCAGTAACGACAACCATCTTCTCCATAGTGACCATGACCAAGCCACCACTGACGTTTCTTCCCTACAAGATCCTCTGTTGCCTCCTGATGACTCGCCTTCGCCCGGAACTTCCCTCTCCTCTCAAGAAAAGAACAACCGCCCTTCTGGATGTCAACATCTACCACCAGTTGAGTCCTCCACTACTCAAGTGTGTGCTGTGGAGACCAGAGCCGGTCGATCTAAACGGGTCCACCCTCTTGTTCTGCCTAAGCTCCATCCTTTGACTGTAACCCCTGATGAGTTTCGTCAACTTCAGGAATCCTGTCCTTCCTTGACGTGTTTACAGTCAAAGGCTACCACTCAAGAAGTTGAGAAGGCACGGGATGGTGCCACATACCAGTTCATACATGAGGACGGCCTCCTGTACCGAAAATGTCTCTCATCGGATCACCTTCAAAAGGTAAATGGTTTATCCTTGGTTGTTCCCAGCGATTGCCGTCCTGTCATCCTACGTGTTGCTCACGAAGGTCCTTTGGCTGGACATTTCTCCCACCGGAAGACTTTTATTGGCCAGGGATGTGTGCAGACATCCGGGATTACTGCCGTTCCTGCGACAAGTGTCAACGTATGTCAGCTAAGGGAAGGGTACGTCCAGTACCTCTTCAACCGTTACCTGTCGTAACTGAACCCTTCTCCAGAGTTGCCATTGACTTGGTAGATCCCTTGTCTCCACCTTCTTCTGAAGGGCACCGTCACCTTGTAACTTGCATTGATTTCTTCACTGGTTTTCCTCTTAATTACTACTTCTACTGCTACTACTATTACTACTACTATTACTATTATTATTACTACTACTACTACTACTATTACTATTATTATTATTATTACTACTACTACTATTATTACTACTACTTCTATTATTATTATTACTACTACTGCCACTACCATCACATCCATCTCCAGCACTACTACCAGGAAGAGGTTGAGCAGATGTTGAGTCAAGGAATCATCCAACCTTCAACCTCTCCACACTGCTCTCCGGTTATCATGGTCAGGAAGTCCGACGGTACGTATCGGATGGCCATTGATTACAGGTTACTCAACTCAGTTACTATTTTCCATGCTGAACCATCCTGCAGTATTGAGACAGAGCTGCATAAGTTCGTTGGTGCTGAGTTCTTCTCAGAGCTAGATTTGAGTAAGGCATATTACCAGGTTCCACTTTCTGCCAAAGCTCGACGCTTCACTGCGTTTCCCACTCACAAGGGCCTGATGGAATTTACTCGGATGCCTTTTGGTCTTGTTACGGCCTGTGCCACTTATATTCGCTTAATGAGGATTGTGCTTGCTGGCTTGGCCAATGTTTCTTTTTATTTTGATAATATTTTTGTGTATTCATCTGATTGGCCCACTCACATCTCTGCCCTCAAGTCTGTTTTAGATAGACTACAACATAACGGTCTGACTGTCAAACTTAAAAAGTGCCGGTTTGGAGCAGAGTCCATCAACTATCTGGGATTTGTTTTGTCCCGCGACCATCTTCAACCACAAGTTGGCAAGTTGACTGCCATCACCTCCATGACTCCTCCTACCACCAAGAAGTTACTCCGGAGTTTCCTAGGTTTGATATCATTTTATAAAGCTTTCATTCCTCAGGCCTCTGAGCTTACCGGCCCCCTCTCTGACTTGTTGAAGAAGCCGGTACGGGATCCCCTCCAGTGGACTGAAGATCTGCTTGAACGGTTCAAGCTGCTGAAGCAAGCCTTGACTTCGGGACCTATTCTGCGTCTTCCGGACCCCAGCCAGACCTTCGTCCTACGTACCGATGCTTCAAACTATGGATTAGGTGCTGTACTCCTTCAGTACCATGATGATCGTCCACATCCCATCTCTTACGCCAGCCGGAAACTACTTGATCGGGAACGACGATACTCTACCATCGAGAGGGAATGCCTGGCCATCGTATTCGGCATTCATAGGTTTGACTTCTATCTTCGAGGTAAGGAATTTATCCTTGAAGTAGACCACAAGCCTCTAATATACCTTCAGAAATTCAAAGGTAAAAATGATAGAATACTACGATGGGCTTTAGGTCTTCAACCCTATAAATTTAGGGTTGTTCATGTTGCCGGGACGGACAACATTGGAGCCGACCTTCTCAGCCGGCAATAGCTTTTCTTTATTTTGTTTTCCTGCACTCCAGTCTTTTACAAGTTTTGTTTCCTGCACTCAAGTATTATAAGTTTGTTTATGTCTCCTGGTCAGCTGCAGTTCTTCGACATCAGCTGTGCAGCAGATGTTTTAGTGGGGGCATGTGTGAGGAACTGCACCTGCCTCGTCTTCCCCTAATTAGTGGTTGAACTACCACTCTCGTCTGCCGGCGCTTGTTCACCACTTTTCCCCGCCACTACCCCACCCCCTTGTCCAGGGGTATGGGGGTAGTCTAACCGAGCCAAGCTCCACGCCACCGGCTTGGAGAAGGACAGAACGCCTCAGCTCTCACACCTGACAACACCTCACCACCTGCTGCTGGTTCTCAACATTTCCGAAGGCATTTCTGGAGACTTGGGCTCCCTTCCAGTGTGCCCTTCAACTGTACCTACACCATTCGACCCTTCCTGCTGTTTGAGGAGCAATCTACGTTGCCGAGTTTTGCTGTCACGCATCTCACCCTCAAAACAGCTGTACAGGGAGTTATTTGGGTGTCATACCCCTGCTCTGGTAATTGTTTACGAGCAGTTCGTCGTTGGTGATTTATTTTGGCTTCTAGCCTATTGTTTGCTATTTGTGTGTGTGTAAATATATTCGGGGTATCATACTCCATGATTTTTCTTCCCCACAACTCTATAAAAAGATAATATTAATTGGTAGTCACCTCGGCCCTGACAAATACTCCCCCCTACTGACGAGTGAGGAGGAACGAGATCTTCTTGGTTCGGTGCTGCAGTTCTGGTGCTGGCTTGACGGTAGAGATGTGGGGCGCCTGGTCTGGGGCAATAGGTATGCCGGCTTGACTCGATCGATGGCCACCTTGTCTTGAGAGCCGTGTCTGTCAATGGTGACAGTCTTCCTGGTCCATCTCAGGACGAGGTAGGGTTCTTGGTAGGGCTGCGTTAGAGGCCGGCGGACGGCATCTACGCGTATGAAGACGTGGGTGCAGGTGTCGAGGTCTTGGCTCACGAAGGTCTTTATCGGGGAAGAGTGAGGCTGCACTGGCTGAAGGCTTCTCACGGCACCTTTGAGACGGGAGGCGAAGTCTTGGGTGCTGCAGGGTGCAGGGTCGGGTGTGGTTACTAGAAATTTGCCTGGGAGCCTAAGGTTGGTGCCGTAAACCAGCTCAGCCGAGGAGTGGTGCAGGTCTTCCTTCAGGGAGGACCTGATGCTGAGGGGAACAATGGGGAGAGCCAGGGACCAGTTCTCGCGTTGGGTGGAGGCCATGAGGGAGGACTTCAGCTGGCGATGAAACCGTTCGACCATGCCGTTGGCCTGCGGGTGATCCTGCTAGAAATCCTGTAGCGGCGGATGCCGAGAAGGGTCATAACTTTTTTCCACACGTTGGCCTCGAACTGGCCGCCACGGTCTGAGGTGAGGCTGAGAGGGACACCGAACCTGGAGACCCAAGTAGCGATGAAGGCGTGGGTGACGATGTCCGTAGTGATGTCAGCGATGGGGGCGGCTTCGGCCCAACGTGTAAAACGATCCACGCCGGTGAGAATGTAGCGATGACCGGCAGAGGGTGGCAGGGGGCCGACAAGATCAATGTGGATGTGGTCGAATCTCTCCGTGACGGATGTGAAAGTGCCCGGCGGAGAGTGAGTGTGCCGAGTCACCTTGGAGGCTCGACAGTCGGTGCAGGTGCGAGTCCAGAGTCTGACGTCCTTGTTGATATCCTCCCAAATGAAACGAGACGTCATCAAGTGCTGTGAAGCTCGGATGCCAGGGTGAGAGAGGTCGTGAAGCTGACGGAAGGCCTAGTAGCGATGTCGCTGTGGCAGGTAGGGACGGACAGCGTCTGTGGAGACGTCAGCGTAGAGAGTAACCTTGGTGCCTGGGAGTGTGAGTTTCTTCATCTTGAGCGCCGGGTTGTGCAGCAGCTTGTTTAGCTCGGCGTCGCCGGACTGGTCGGCAGCTATGGCGGCGTAATCAAGAGAAGAGGATGTCACAGCAGTAATGTTGCGGGAGAGGGCGTCTGCTGGAGCTTTGTCTGCACCTTTGATGTACCGAATGTCGGTAGTGAACTGAGAAACGTAGTCCATGTGGCGAAGCTGCCGTGGTGTGTAGGAGTCCTTGTTTCTCAGGAAGGCAGTAGTAAGGGGCTTGTGGTCGGTGTACACGTGGAAGCGACGGCCTTCAATGAAGTAGCGGAAACGCTTGACAGCCTTGAAGATGGCGAGAAGTTCTCGGTCGTATGCGCTGTACTTGGTTTCGGCCGTGTTGAGCTTCTGTGAGAAGAAGGCATCGGCTTCCAGGCACTGTCGACGAGTTGTTGGAGGATGGCACCAGTCCAAGTGTCGGAGGCGTCTGTCGCTATGGAATCTCGCGTCAGGGGATGGGAAGGACAGTATGGCTATGTCTCTGAGGGCCTTCTTAGCTGCGAGGAAGGCAGCGTCAGCGTCCGGAGTCCAGATGAGAGTGACAGATCGGCCAGGCTTGCAGGGCTTGACCATGGCGTAGAGTGGCTGAAGCAGGAGAGAGCAGTGTGGGATGAAGCGGTTGTAGTAGTTAAGCATACCCAGTAATTTCTTGAGTTGGCGCTGGGTGGACGGCTTCGGGAACTGCTGGAAAGCTTCACACTTCGTGTGGAGTGAAGCGATGCCTGCTGGAGTAACAGTGTGGCCGAGGAAGGTGAGAGAGGTGGCACCGAGCTCAGACTTGTTCACATTGATCTGTACGCCGTAGTCTTGTAAGCGGGTGAGGACTTGGTGAACGTGTTGTCAGTGTGAGGCTTCATCTGGGCTCGCGATGAGTAGGTCGTCGATGTACGCGAAGCAGAAGGGCAAACCTCGGAGAACCTCGTCACTGAAATGTTGAAAGGTCTGGGCCGCGTTCGTGAGTCCGAAGGGCATCCTAACGTATTCAAACAGACCGCAGGGCGTGATGATGGCGGTCTTCGGGATGTCCTCAGGGTGTACTGGAATCTGGTGAAAGGCCTTGACGAGGTCTATGCATGAGAAGATGGTGGAGCCAGCGAGATGGGACGAGAACTCCTGGATGTTTGGCACAGGGTATCTGTCTATCTTGGTGCGAGAGTTGAGGACACGGAAGTCTCCACAGGGCCGTATGTCACCGTTCTTCTTGGGGACGACGTGGAGGGCTGACGACCAGTTACTGCTGCTGGGCCGCACAATACCTTGGCGCATCAGAGACTCGAACTCGGCCTTGGCTTGACGGTAGCGTTCTGGAGCAAAGTGACGGGCCTTGGCGTGTACTGGTGGTCCTGTTGTCTCGATGTGATGCGTGACATGGTGTTTGACGGACAAGCTGGCTGAGTAAGGCTGAGTCAGCGTAGGGAAGGATTTAAGCAGGTCAGTGAACTGGTGGTCCTTATGGATGACAGCGAGGTGCATGCTGTGACCTGGCACTGGTCGTGCTGTGGAGGAGATGGAGGTGAGTGGATTAATCAACTTTTGTCCTTTGACGTCCACCAAGAGGTTGAAATGCTTCAGGAAGTCGGCTCCGATGATTGCTTTTGAAACGTTCCCGACGTAGAAGGTCCATTCGAAGGAACGTCGGAGGTAGAGGTTCAGTTTCAAGGTGCGCCGTGTATAGACAGGTATCTTGGTCCCGTTAGCGGCGTAAAGATGCAAGATTGGAGGGAGGGTTCGTAGACTGGCGGTCGCGGGGATAATACTGACATCAGCGCCGGTATCAATCAGGAACCTTGTGTTGGAGTGGCTGTCGTGAAGGTAGAGCAGCACTGAGGGTCGTTGGCGAGCAGCGCGCTGCACTAGTACTCGCCCTTGAAGTTTGACACCTTGTATGTGCATGGGGCGGCACACTTCGTGGCTCTGTCGCCAAATTTTTCGTGGTACCAACAGAGTCCAAGGCTTCTCGATCGGTGACGGCGCTGGCGATGTTGAGGAATGGAGGAGCGGGACCGTTGGCGGTCCTGGAACTGCTTCTTGAGGGAGGTGACCTCAGTCGTGAGCTGGGATACAAGCTTGGTGAGCTCAGCGATCTGAGTGTTGTCCTGGGTCGTAACGGAGGACACTGAAGAAGCATGTGGTGTAGGGATGGTTGCCATAAAAGTCGTCTGCAAACTTAGCGATGGCATCAGGCTGTAGGCTGTCCTTGGCGCTGAATAGGGAGCGCTGAATAGCAGGAGGCAGACGTTGGTAAAACAGCTGAACAAGTCAGTGTAAAAAGAGCGGTACTTCTCTCCGAGCAGCTGCTTCATGCGACGCAGAAGTTCTGTAGGCTTCTCATCAACCAACTCTTCTTTGGAGAGAAGCTTTTTGAGGCGGGTGGCAATAGAAGGCTGAAGGTTTTGTAGTAGAGCAGTCTTCAGATCATCATAGGGCGTGTCGGAGGTGGAAGCTGCGGAGATGACGTCAGAGACTTGTGGAAGGACGTCGGGAGGCAGGAGGCTAACAGCATGGGCGAACTTGGTGAGGCTGTTTTTGATTTTGGATGCCTTAAATCCGCACTCCAAAATAGTGAACCACATAGACGGGTCCTGTGAGCAGAAAGGTGGTGTTTTGAAGGACACCGCTGTTGCAGTGTGGGGGTCGTCGTTGTCAGGCATGGTGAAGTCAAGTGGTGTTGAACTGAGTGGCAAAGGCACTGGCGTGAACGGGCCAGAGGACATGGTGGCTCAGGGAACGAACCACATTCAACACTAGTGACATTGGTGTATCGACACTAAGTTATTGAGTGTCTGGGAAGGCACTGTAACGTAACATTGCAATACACCGAGTAATGTTGTGGCACTGTAAGTGTACGACGAGAACTTACTGCACTGAACACAGGTGGGAACACTATGCACTGTAGGTAAATAATCCACGGGAGAGTAGAGTAATCCACAGGGCGATGAATAATCCACAGGGCGATGAATAATCCACAGGGCGGTGAGTGGCGACGGTAGAGTAGGTCACTTTAACGCCGCGAGGCGGTGGGGCAGGGGTTGGACATAATGTTGCACTGAGGGCGCAAAGGGGTGCGTTGAGGATACATAGGGCCACTAGCGGGCGCGCTGAGGGCGCAGGGGTCGCGCAGAATGAGCAGGGGCCGCGCAGAATTTGCTTGGGGCCGTGCTGAGGACGCAGGAAGGCGTCAGAGGGCGCAGGGGCCGTGCAGAGTGCGCTAGAGGCCGCTGAAGACGCAGGAAGGCGTCTGAGGGGGCACAGAAGGTGCCAGAATAGGTGGGAATAACCTTCCTAGGTGGCAGCTACACACTAGTGTTTTATGTGTAGAATTTCTCCCGACCTAAGACTCGACCTTGCAAACCCCATGATGGAGGCGAGGCTTTTTGCCTTAGTGTTTGGACGAATGAATCGAGAAGACTCAGGTCCTTACACTTGGAGAATTGTGCTCTCATATAGCACAGGCTAGAAGCCACCTATGACTATAGCAAAACTTTGGGTCACCAATTGAAACCGGTACTTGGGTGTTGTAGCGCTAGTTGGTCTACTGGTAAGAGAAAACTCATTACCAGTTAAGGTTATTTTTATTAGTTTTATAAGGTTTATTGTACAAATATACAGTTTACATGTTATAAATTTATATAAATTAAAAAGTATATAGTACAATGCGGGCATCTGTCCGCCAGTGAGGAGTGTCCTTTCCCGCTCTAAGGTTCAAGTGGTGGTGTGTCGCGGTTGCGGCAGGTGTGGTCAGCGGGGGGGAGGTGCTGCTCTGAGCACCCCCAGGAGCCGGTCACGAGGGGTGTGTCTGACCAGGTGGGCAGCTTTCACCTCGCGACTGCTCAAGAGGCCCCCGCCGGCAGGCTGGGCGGCTGCAGCTGGCACCGGTCTGAGGCGGGCGGTGGCGGGGCAGGACAGGAGGTAGTGCACCAACTCCAACTCCCGGTGTCGCTGGTGGGTGTGTTGGGCCCCGGCTCGCCTCGCACGCTCCTTCACCTGTCGTCGGCTGGGCGGCACATGCTTGGTGATGGTGGGTCCTGCGGCAGCTCGTTTGGCGGCTTGGTCAGCCGCCTCATTACCACGTATCCCCACGTGGCTAGGGATCCAGTGCAGCCTGGCCCGCCTCCCCTGCGTGACCAGACTCTGCAGGCTGCCCAGGATGGAGGTGATGAGCCGCACGTTGTCGCTGGGGTGTGGCTGTTGCAGGACCTGTAGCGCCGCTCTGGAGTCCGTGTGCACGACCACCATCGCCTCCGGGCGACGCTGAGCGTGCTCGAGGGCGTGAAGGATGGCCACCAGCTCCGTCTGGAGGGAGGAGCAGTGGTCCGACGTCCTCCACGACAGCTGTGTGCCCACGGTGATGGTCGCAGCGCCCGTCGTGCCGCTCTCAGGATCCACGGAGCCGTCGGTAAAATACACCGCACTGCCCGGCTCCGTGACCTCCTCCATGGCCATGAGAGCTCGCTGCTGCATCTCCTGGGGGATGCAGTGGGCCTTGCTGGCTGGCAGGGGTGTGACGGTGATCTCGGCGACGGGTGGTTCCCATGGGGGCGGGGCGTGGAAGGTGGGGGCGGGGACATCGGCCTCCTGCCACTGCCATGGCCAACTCTCCACGTAGCCGAGGATGCTGGCAGCCCGGGTGGTGTTGGCGAGCCATGGGTTGCCGCGGAGGCACTCGCTGCCCTGTGCCATGGCCATCCGGAGCCTCCGTTGCACGAGGCCCTCGGCGTCACGGTGAAGGGTCCGCGCAACATGGCAGGTCACGATGTAGTTCACCCTGGTGGCGAGGGGCACCAGGCTGGTCTCGCTCTGCATCACGCAGGCGCTGCACCACCTCGGAGCTCCCAGCATGGTCCTCATGGCGCTGTTCTGCACCACCTCCAGACGCGTCCGCTGGTTGGGGGAGAGCGAGGTGAGAACGGGCGCGCTGTAGTCCACCAGGGAGCGCACCGCCTGCACGTAGTACAGGCGCAGGACGTCATAGGTGGCCCCAGCACCAGGCCGCGTCATGGCCCTCATCACGTTCAGCCTGGTCTGCGTCCTCTCTCTTAGGTATGTCAGCTGCGCCGCGAAGGTCAACCGCGAGTCCAGCCACACTCCGAGGTACTGGTAGCAGCCAGTCCAAGCCAGTCCGATGCCCTGGACCCTCAGCTGGCCGGCCGGGTTGGCTGCTCTGATGGCCATGGCGCGTGACTTCTCAGCTGAGATTTTAAGGCCCAGCTCTTCACACTTGTCAGTGATGAGATCCAGCGCCCGCTGAGCCCCGCTGAGGTGGTTGCCTCGCCCAGTGACTACAAGGGCGAGGTCGTCCGCGTAACAGAGCAGCACGGTGCCCTCCTGGAAGGGGAGGGCAACCAGCTGCTCCATCAGCAGGTTGAAAAGGAACGGGCTGAGGATGCCGCCCTGGGGCGTCCCGTTCTCTAGCTCGCGGAAGCTGGACTTGTGGCCCTGAAATTTGACCCGGGCGCGGCGGTGCTGGAGATAGTCCCGGAGCCAGGCGAGCAGTCTTCCTCGTACCCCCTTCCTCGCGAGGGAGTCGAGGATGGCGTGGGGGCTGGCCAGCTCGAACGCTTTCTCCAAGTCGAGGAAGACTGCGACTGAGGGGCGGTGGTTGACGCGCGTGAGGAGGGTGATGATGCTGTCCGCCGTGCTTAAGCCGCGCGTGAAGCCAAACACGTGGGGGTGGAGGGCACCCACGCGCCACTGCAGGCGGGACAACACCATCCTCTCGGCAGTTTTGGCGGCACAGCTGGTGAGGGAAATGGGCCTCAGCTTGGCGGGTTCCCGAGGCTTGGGGATTGGCTGGATGTCCGCTTCCTTCCACGCGGGCGGCAGGCGGCCCGCCAGCCAGGACGCATTAATCAGGGACAGCAGTGCGGCGCTCCCGGCTGACCCAGCATGAGCCAGCATCGAGTACGTCACTCCGTCTGCCCCTGGGGCTATGTCACGTCCTTTCCTCCGAGTCCTGGCCATAACTAGTTCCCGGGGGGCGAAGGGCACGTCGGCGGCGTTGGGCTCCTCGCAGGCGTCCCTCACCACCTCATCGCGGTGTGGTCGCAGCTGCTGCTGGAGGTGACGTGTCCTAGGAGGTAGTTGGGCGCTGGAGCCTCGCGCGGTGAAGGTGTTGATGATCCTCTCAGCCTCCTGCTCAGGGTGTGGGTGGGCTGGCGGGCGGGGAGGGGCGGCACCCGTGGCGGTGCGCACGCTCCTCCACAGCTGGCCCAGGGAGGTGTGCTGGCTGAAGGTGGCGCACCACTGCAGCCATTTTGCCTCCTTGGCTCGCTGAGATACCGCCCGCGCTCGGCTCACTACTTCCTGCAGCAGCCTCAGGGTGGTGGGGTTTGGCCGCTTTTTATACAGCTTGCGGTGGATGTTGACGCGGTGGTTGTGTTCTCTCACCTCCTCACAATAGAACCACCAGTCCGGGCGGCAGCGGCGGCCTGGGGAGCTTCTGGGGATGGCGGCGTCGGCTGCTTTGTGGATGGCCGCCGTCAGATCGCTCTCCTGTTGGTGTAGGTCGCCCGGCGGCTCGTAGGTGGCCCACCACTCGTCCAGGACGGACTGAAACATGGCCCAGTCGGCCCTCCCGATGACCCAACGTGGCTGAGGTCTGGGCGGGACGGGTGGTGCTACCGCAAGGGTGGTGAGGGTGGCGTAATGGTCGCTGGTAAGGGTGGGATGCACCTGCCAAGTAGCGCCAGGTGTCAGGTCACCCGACGCGAAGGTGAGGTCCAGCCTCCCCCCCCGGATGTGGGTAGGCTCCCCGGTGTTGAGCAGCCTGACGTACGGAACCTCCTCGAGCAGTGCCGCCAGGTGACGGCCCGTCGCGTTGGTGGGAGACACTGACTGCAGTACGGGGTGGTGGGCGTTGAAATCGCCTGCCGCCAGGAGGCTGGTGTGCTCGGCCAGCGCAAGCAGCTCCCCCGCCTCCAGGAAGTGTCTCTGGCTCCGGTAAAGGTTGTACACCGTGAGCGAGACACTTCCCACGTGCAGCTCCAGCGCAAGGACCTCCACGCCGTCCCCACAGTACACTGGGTGATGGACCCTTCGGTGCGGGATTGCGCTCCTCACTAGCGCCACGCAGCCACGGACACCCTCAGCCGTGGCGGCCAGCGAGTGGAGAGTGTATCCCGCCACCCTCCATTGGAAGTCGGCTGGCGTCAGTGTCTCCTGGAGGAGGACCACGTCAAGGTCATCCTCGACCACAGCCTGCAGCACCTGGTGTCTCTTGGGGCGGAGGCCCTGCACATTCCACTGGAGGATTTTGAGCCTGGGGGCGGCCGCCGGCGGCGCCGCGCAGGTGATGTTGGGTTCATTGTGTCCCTCCATCTTGGTCATTTTGATCTGAAGTTATGGGCCGCTGCAGGGGCTCTATTTCTGCTGGCGGGGGCTGACAGTCACCTCCTGTGATGGCTGCTGCAGCTTCCTGAAGGAGAAGCGTGCCCTGCTGAGCTGTGAGCTCCGGGCGGCAGAGGACGAGCTGTCTCACCTCATCCACCAGCCTCGCGATGATCGTGCGCACCAGGCCACGCAACTCCTCATTTAAGGCACCCGTGGGGTGCCCGCTAGTCTCGTGTGACTCCGCGGGCGGTGATGTAGGCATGGCCGCGGGTGGCACTGTGCCAACCTCCATGGGTGGCGTCTCGGTGGGTGCTGCAGGGTCGTTGGTGGGCTGCATCCTGTGGTTGCGTGGGCGGCAACGTCGGCGGCGGGACCCGGCTCCATTTTGCCTCTGAGGGAGTGGCTGGGCGGGGGGATTGATGGAAGCGGCGGCTTCCCTTCTGGTCGCACCTGTGCTGGCCTGGGAGGGGGTGGAGTCCCTGGGGAGAGGCTGTTTAACCCAGGCTGGCCGTTCAGGTGGCGGTGCGGAAACAAAGCGGTGTTGCCGCTGCTGCTCGCCCTGTTGCTGGCCACGTGGCGGATCCCGCCACTCTTGGTGCTGGGGGCCGCCACGTGGTTGCTGTTGTTGGTGCTGTTGTTTCTGGAGCGGCCACCGCATCCTGCGGCGCCTCTCAGGGCACTGCGGATTCCAAGCGTGATGCTTTTTCCCGCAGTTTGGGCACTTTGCCGTGGTGGGTTCCCTGGCCTTGTGCCGGCCAATGCACTCCTCCGTCGGATGGGGCCCGCTGCACACCCCGCACCTGACGGAGTGTACGCACCTTACCTGCAGGTGATTGAACCTCTGGCACTTGTAGCACCTGACAGGCTCGCCCTGATAGGCTCGCAGGAAGTAGGAGCCCCAGCAACCTAGGTCCAGCTTGGCGGGCGGCGGCCCCTGGTGCTCGACCAGTACTTGCCTGGTGGGGATCTTGTCCCGCGTGGCACGGAGCCGCGTGGCGGACATCACGTTGGGGTGGTTCTCCACCGCGTCGAGGGGGAGGTCGAGGGGGTACCGCTGGAGCACCACTTTGTATCTCCTCAGGCTTGGGTCGAGGAGGAGCACCCTGTTCCCTTCCTTGGCGAGTCGTCGTAGGAGGGTCGCGGAGGCCTCGTCCTTGGGTGTGAGGACGTACTCCGCCTTGAGGTTGGGCCTCACCTCCATCCTCAGCTCGGGATGCTCTTCCTCTAACGCCGTGATGGCCCGGTAGGCGTTTTCATGCTCCCCGAGGGCACCCAGTTTGAACTTGGGCCGCGGGGGGTTCTGGTTACAGGCGGCGCGTCGGGTCTTCCCCGCGAGGGTCCAGCCCTGGTCTCGCCCCTCTTGCCCCTCGTTTGCGGAGAGGTCAATCACTAGGGGGGCCTCACTCGCAGTGTCACTATCACTTATGTTGGCCTCGCCAGCGTGATCCAGCTGACGCTCGAGGCTTCGGGCGGCCTTCTTGGGGGTAGAGTGTTTTGGGGGGGATTCGGAGACGGATATATCCAAGGCCCGCTTCCCCTTCCTAGACACAACGGGAGACATTGTCACACTCGAGGAAGCCATCGATGGCTCGAAAGAACACGTGGTCGGGCCCAGCGCGCGGCCCAACCTGACTTGACCTAATTTGACCTGATTTGACCGGGAGGATGGACACGCACGTCCTCTCGCTTCAGCTATCAGGTCGAGACTGTATTTTTATTAGCAAAATTTAGACTCTATATACAACAAAAATATTTGAACAACAAACATTCTACATTGTAAATGTACAACGCGCTCATACAGTGTGCGCCAAGTAAGTAGTGTGCGCTGATATGCAGCGCAACATATTACTCAATAATTATACACAAGAAAATTATAAATAAAGAGATATAATGAATACAATGAATATTCAAAAATATAATTAAAATAAAATTATAATAAAATTATAATAGTGAAGGCTGCAACCGCACGTTCTTTCTGGAGCGGGTAAAGGAAAGCCATTTAAGGGTTGACTGCTACAGGTTCACATGCCCTAAGAGGAATAAATAAGAAATATGAGTCACATTCAGAATTAAAAGATAGGCTTTGTTTGATGGTTTTTTTCTCTTTATACTATGGTGATTTATATTATATAAAAATTAATACATATTTTTATCATCATTATTATTATAATTGTCATTACCATTAATGTTATTATTATCATCATTATTATCATTATAATTAATAGCCTATTATCTTTACTTTCAATATCATTTATGTTATCATTATTATCATTATAATTATTATTATTACTATTACTATTATTATTATTATTATTATTATTATTATTATTATTATTATTATTGTTATTATTATTATTACTATTATTATTATTATCATTATTATTATTATTATTTCTAATATCATTATTATTATTGTTACTATCATAATTAATATGATTATTATTATCATAATTAAAACTATTCTTATTATTATCAATAGTATTATCATTATTACTCTTATTCTTATTGCTATTATTATTGTTGTTGTTAATATTATTTATACGGGCAGACGTACGATTCTATGCTCCATATACGTTCTGCCGTCACAGAGTGACCATCTCCTCGCTGCTCTGATTCAATAGATGATATATTTGGCTCATGGTTTCCTGGGACGGTTTGACTACTCAGATACATTATTTTCGTTAGAATAATAGTATTGGACGCGAACATAATATATTTGAGTAGTTAAACCGTCCCAGGAAACCATGAGCCGAATATATCATCTACCAAATTTGTAGCGGAGGTAGTCGGCTACGTAAGGATTGGAACAACACCCTGAATTGGTTTTCTTAGTTTATTGCTGCAGCGTTGGTTGTACACACAGGTAGCTTGTAGAGTTGACATGGAGCCTGGAGATGGTGAATGATGTTTGAGGGGTGCCATGAGGCTTGGCTCCCCGGCGTGAGCTCTGTGGTAGCCTGCAGGTGTGACTCACGGTTGGGTGATGGTTGACTGACTGACTGTGTGTGTGTGTGGCAGCTTATATTGGGCTCGCAGACCGGTGGACAGGTGAGGTGAGGTCAAGTTAATCTCGACCTCAGCCGCGGTCTCGAGGGAGGTAATTATAGGCTCTGGGTGTGTGTGTGCACCTACCTGGGTATGTAGGTGTGTGTAGTGTATATATGTGATTGTTGCTGTTGTTGCTGCTATAAATTCATCATCAGAACAGCAAAATTATTTTCGTGTCCAGTACTATTATTTTTACGAAAATAATGTATCTGAGTAGTCACACCATCTCAGGAAACCATGAGCCGATTATATAATCTACCAAATTCATCATCAGAGCAGCGAGGAGATGCTCAATCTGTGATGACAGAACGTAAATGGGGCATAGAATCGTACGTCTGGGACGCTGCTCACGCATGCACAGAGGGGGACTCCAAGTGAACTCACACCGGCTCTCCCTTGCCGTCCCTCCCTACTACTGCCGATTCAATGCTTGCTACTAATAAACGTCATATGAATTCTGATCAAAACAACACTGATGAGGATGTCTTTTCGGGCGTGAAAGTAACCAAACTAAGAGACAGTGTTCGGCCACGGACTGGTGCCTCGATGCCCCACCGTCTAGCTCTGCCCCAGCCTGCTACTGCTTCGTCCTTCTCTGCTTGTGCTCCTCGGAAGGATCATGTGAAGCTTTCTTTCACGGGAAATCCGTTAGTGGACTTTAAATTGCGATGGTTAGCGGAGGTGACTCGTGCCTTTCATCTGGATCGAGAACTGGCGGAGGTGAAGATGTCTGCTGCTACTTCCCGGTAGCATATTTCCGAAATCTTCATCACATTCCCAGACGCCTCGCCCTCGCCAGTGACGTAGGCAGACTCTGCCTCGTGATTAGCTGGCTTACCCTTGGCTCTCCACACCATCCTCATCCCCGCCTTTCTCTCCCGCTCACCACTCGCCCTCCCCCCCCCTCCCGCCGTCTTTTTCTCTCCCGTGCTCTCACTGCCTCCCTCCCCCCTCCCTCCCTCCCACCCACCCACCCCCCTTTTTTCTCTCCCTCTCTGTCTTCTCCCTCTCTCCCACCCCCCTCATTACTCCATCTCCATCCCCCTTTTTTTCTCTCCCTCTCTGTCTTCCCACTCCCTCCCACCCCCTCTTTACTCTCCCTCCCACCCACCTTTCGTGTGAGATATAAAACATTTAAACCAGTTACAAATTATAACAAAATAGTAAGAGAGAGAGAGAGAGAGAGAGAGAGAGAGAGAGAGAGAGAGAGAGAGAGAGAGAGAGAGAGAGAGAGAGAGAGAGAGAGAGAGAGAGAGAGAGAGAGAGATCACGAAGCACCTGGATAGACACCATCTTCTGTGCACCAGGCAGTTTGGGTTCCGGCAGGGGCGGTCAGCAGCAGATCTGCACCTGCTGTTGGTCTCCAGCCTCAGCACGGCCTTGGACCAGGAAAAAGTCACCACGGTTGTGGCGCTTGATATAGAGGGCGCCTTTGACCGTGTTTGGAAAGAGGCTCTGGTCAACAAGCTGTGCGCCGTCGGCATAGATGGGGCTCTCCTTCCACTCCTCAGTGATTATCTGAGTGACAGGTACCTCAGGGTGACTGTCGGTGGTCGGGAGTCTGAGGTGCAGCCCATCAAAGCAGGTGTTCCTCAGGGGAGCTGGCTCGGCCCTCTGCTTTGGAATATATATATCAATGATCTGCTGCACCTCATCCCCAGTGCGAGAGCATACGCCGATGACATCACCCTGACGCAGAGCTACAACCCAAAGGAGGAGCCTGCCACTGCGTCTCAGCTTGACGACAGGCTGAGCCGCATCATCACCTGGGGCAACATGTGGCAGGTGAAATTTGCCCCCCATAAAACTCAGCTGCTCCTCGTCTCCAGAACAAACTCAACCCTGCGCCTTAATTTTAACGTGGCACCACTGGCGCCACAGGACGAGATGGAGGTGTTGGGGGTCACCTATGATCGTGGGTTGACCTTTAAAACCCACATCGAACGTCTCGCCAGGGAGGCGTCTGGAAAGCTGGCTTCTCTAAGGAGAATGTCAATGTTCCTGGATGCAAAAGGGCTGGAGACACTCTACAAAGCACAGGTACGCTCACAAACAGACGCCAACTATACCACACATTCATTCACATCATTA
Organism: Metacarcinus magister; assembly: GCA_029783475.1. Taxonomy (NCBI): domain Eukaryota; kingdom Metazoa; phylum Arthropoda; class Malacostraca; order Decapoda; family Cancridae; genus Metacarcinus; species Metacarcinus magister. The sequence goes on from JAPQNM010000031.1 coordinate 936,175, forward strand.
ATACATTTTCACTAACAAACAGTACTCCAGCCAAAACGAACACAAACAATAACACGCCCCGCACAAAGAACAAATACTTAACACACATTTCCAATCAGTACACACACAAAAAGACAACCAAATACCTAACATGTCAAACAGCCCCTTCCCCACTATAGCCCTTCTTGACATAACGACCAACGGAACACAATAAATACTGGAAGAACTCCACAATACTAAATCCATTACCACCAACAATATCCCCGCCTTCATCTTTAAATCCTGTGCTCCCATCCTTGCCCCCATCCTTCAGACCATCTGTACTCAATCCCTCTCATCCATCATCCATTCTCATCAATTCACTACATATACAATGAATGGCTCTGAACTTTCCAAGGTTAACCATGAAAAACACTTAGGGGTAACTATTAGTAACGACCTCAAACCAGATAAACATTGTTCAGACGTTGTAAACAAAGCGAACAAACTGGTCGGCTTCATCGGTAGAACTTTTGAGTATAAATCTGAAAAAGTTATCCCTACACTATATAATGCACCCGTACGCCCTCATCTAGAATATTGCACTCAATTTTAGTCACCGTACTATAGAAAAGATATTAATAAGCTGCAGAGAATACAAAGAATAATTACTAAAATGATGCCAAGATTGCGAAACAAGTCTTACGAAGAACGACTAAAGGAGCTGAACTTATTCAGTTTATCCAAACATAGGCTACCAGGGGACCTAATTGAGGTTTTTAAAATTTTCCATGGTGTTGATAATATTAACATAAACAACTATGTAACTACCGATCTCACAAGCACCACCCGTAACAATGGCTTAAAGATCATTGGTAAGCGTTTTAGATCGAATGAAGCGAAGCACTTTTTCTTCAATAGAATCGTAAATGTTTGGAATTCTCTCCCAGCACAAATAGTTAACAATATTACAATTGAATCGTATAAGAAGAAACTCAATAAGCACTTAGCATCCGTTCACCAAGTCAAATATTTCACTACTGCGTATTTTTTATTTAAATTTTTAAATTTTTTATTTATTTTTTTAATAATTTTTTTTTTTTTTAGCATAGAGTACTCCTTGTTTTTCTCACTTTCCTATACAAATTCCATGATAGTTTTTCCATACTACATGGTATCACTTCCTCTTCCGGCCAGCTTCAGCTGGAGGGGTGGGTGGGTGGGGAGGAACCTTCCACTCTGCTGTCCTTTTGTCTCTATCAAGTAGATATTATAGTAGTAGTGTAGCTAAACAGACAGCCTCGTTAGGTCCAGTAGGACTGTTGCTGTCTGTTCTTCCTTTGTACTCATCCACATCATTACCTCCCGACTAGCTGTTGGCAAATATTAAACTTTTGTTTAAGACAGGTGACCGGACTGACCCAACCAACGATCGGCCCATCTCACTAACATCGATTCCATGTAAAATGTTCGAGCACATACTACATAAACACATAATGAACCATCTTGACGCAAACAACATCGTTACTGACACGCAACACGGATTTCGACCAAAACGCTCATGTGAATTGCAATTCATCACCACATTTCATGACATTACACAACTTGCCCGACGTGACATTAAACAAGTTCACGGTATTGAACTTGATTTTGCCAAAGCCTTTGACAAAGTTCCGCACAAAAGACTGACTTGTAAATTGAGATACTACTGAATCTCAGGACCAATTCTTTACTGGATCACTGCATTTCTGACAAACAGGACTCAACGTGTTTTTCTTGACGGTTCTTCATCTGACAGTGTCCCTGTCTCTTCTGGTGTCCCTCAAGGCACTGTTTTAGGCCCCGTTCTTTTTTTTTTTACTATACATTAATGATCTACCCCTATCAACACCTAACTATTCCGATAGACTTTTTGCTGACGGCACTTTGTTGTATACAGTAGTAAAGACCAGTGACGACTGTAGACTCCTTCAACAAAACATAGACGCCCTCCAGCAGTGGGAGCGCATCTGGCAAATGCACTTCCGTCCAGACAAATGCAAACTTTTATGCTTCACCCGCTCATATAAGCCCATCTACCACACATACACCCTTCACAATACTCAATTAGAATCAGTTAATTCATACAAATATTTTGGTGTCCACCCTATACAAACTTAAAATTCAACACACACATAGACTCCATATGTTCCAAAGCCAACCGTATACTGGGGTTCTTGAGGAGAAACCTACATAGCTGTACACAAGACAAAAATCACATAGCATACAATACACTTGTCAGACCAACACTTGAATACTACTCCACGGTATGGGACCCACACACACACACACACACACACACACACACACACACACACACACACACACACACACACACACACACACACACACACACAGAAACATTGATGGGTTAGACTTTAACCCACCGCCTTAGTGTTCATTTGCTCTAACCGTTAGAGCAAATCAACACTAAGGCGGTACAAGCACTCACATTTTCCATGCACCATACGGGACTGGTACAGGATTCCTCAGCATATTATATATAGCTGCACAATAGCATAGACTCGTTCACAAAGCAAATACACAATCTTATCATCACAACACCCTGATACCCATAGACACACTTGATTCCCTTCCCTCCCCTATACACTTGGCTCCTCTTCCCCACCGTCACCCAACTCAAATATACGTGTTATGCACCACCACTAGTGCCCTGCGCATCATAAATCAGAACCCGAATATGTATGTATGTATATATATATATATATATATATATATATATATATATATATACATATATATATATATATATATATATATATATATATATATATACATATATATATATATATATATATATATATATATATATATATATATATATATATATATATATATATATACTATATATATATATATATATATATATATATATATATATATATATACATACATATATATATACATACATACATATATATATATATATATATATATATATATATATATATATATATATATATATCTGTGTGTGTGTGTGTGTGTGTGTGTGTGTGTGTGTATATATATATATATATATATATATATATATATATATATATATATATATCTGTGTGTGTGTGTGTGTGTGTGTGTGTGTGTGTGTGTGTGTGTGTGTGTGTGTGTGTGTGTGTGTACAATCATATCATAAACACATGATTTTAATTGCAAATATTATTCCTTTAACATTTTGAGCAGCTGCATATTGTTTTGACAACTACCCCAATCTGTATCAGCGGTGGAGAATACTTTTTCATTACCAGACCTTTCATTATTACGGTAAGAAGTTTACTTCAATATGTATAAACAATGAACTTGACCCTTAAAACGCATGCAAATATTACACCTCATATTTTTTTCTAAAGCAACTTGAGGAAAGGGTTTGGCTTATTTGGCCGCTCAGGTACCTTGATACTGATTGTCTAGGCGTATATGGTATTTTCCAGGAAAAAAAAAATATATAAAGCTGAAATCTTGAGGTGAGCTTCTTTTTTTATAATATCTAGAAACATATACCAAAAGTCTCTAGCTGACCCACTGTAATATTTTTTTTTTAACAGCTATTTAACAATGTCAGTGTACACTTGTACAAGCAAGTCTATGTTAACTACATTCATTATATTATTCACTTTGTTTCATTCTCAAAGTTACTAAAAATTATTATTAATATATCACATATGATGATGAGAAAAACTACTGTATGTTTTAATATTATTGAAATTGTTTTTAATCTACTGCAAAGAATTATACTCCATATATGTGTAAATTAAATATTTTTTGCACAATATTATACTAACTCCAATATGTACATTTATTTCAGTACCAAAGCATAATAGTTATATAACTGTAATAACAAACCTCACCACCATCAACAGCCTGTATTCGTCCAATGCAAGACAAAGGCCTCCCCAACCTTCTTCACTCATCTAAATAGGCTTCATGTCTATGCCATGTTACTCCAATGAAACTTCCTATTTCATCTCTCTACCTAGTTTTCCATCTGCATTACCTTCTTTATTTCCATTCCAGGGTTGCCATTGTGTTACTCAAACAGTCTATATATTATCTCTTCGGCGGATGACATGTCCGCCCATGTCCACTTGTTTTTGTTTTAATTGCTGTCAAAATTATTTTCAACTTTGATCTGCTCCCTAATCCATGATGCTTTCTTCCCATATATCCATACTATGCCAAACAGTATTATCTCCATTCCCCTTAAGGCACTTTGAAGTTTTCGTTCCAAGGCTTTCAGAAAACTTAAGGTTTATGATCATATGTTAAAACTGGTAAAATACACTGATTATATACCTTTCTCTTCAGGGATAGTGGGATATTACTTTTCATAACATTTTGTTTGCTACAAAAAAACACTCCATCATATATCTATTCTTCTTTTAATTTTCTATTTTCACAATCTGGATTTGCACTAGTTTTCTGTCCTAAATAAATGTATTCCTGGAAATATTCTATTACTTCCTCATCTACTTTCATTTCATGCTCACGGGTTGTTTCACCAAGTGATGGAAATTGCACCTTTATTGTAGGGTCCAACCTGTGAACATGGTAAATAGGATTTGAACCTAATCGCCACTGAAAATACTTAGTGTAATGATATATTCCACCAAAAGAAAAAACATTTTCACATCCAAACAGTATGAAACATACACAGTGCCTCCATTATCATCGCACTGGTGACAAACACGAGTCTCACTCCTCGAACCGGGTTCACCAGAACTGTGACTCCAAGGTTGCACAAACTGCAACGCAATGCCTACATTAACAGTGATACTGAATGCTAACGTCCCCAAAAGCATTAAATACATAAGCAATCTCACACAGGCTACCAGTAATAATTCCACATAGGTCAGTTATTATATACAACATTCAATATTTGGTAATTATAATGAATATACGTGACTTACCTTAAAGTGCTGCAACACAACCACATAACAGGCGTATTTTCTAAATTCCAAAGTGCCCAGTTAACCCATCACAGCTGGCGAGCGTACAGAGCCAGCGTCAGACAATTACTGAGTTGGTGAGTGCGGGAGGTCGCCACGTCACTACCTTGTGTTGGTGAGGGCGATAGGTCACCACGTCACCACCTCTGACACGTCACATACAATTATCCTTTTGAATGACCACAACAGCAATATACACAAATACATATTTTAATTATACATATTATCAAGCTTATATTACCCTCTGGATAACAAAAATAAAATTTAGTCATAAAAAACTTTCTGGAGGAGATACTGAGACATTTTCAGTACACGGGTGTAATTGTTGAACATCAGTTTATTCCATATACATTTTTCAACCCAATTTCTGGCATTCTCTGTGGAACAGCAAAATGATCTGCTGTTGTCGGAATTATTCATCCTCCCAATTAGGGGTTACGAGCTTATTTAGAAAACTGCACTTGTGATATTCAAATTAATAATGTTGTTTTAAATAAATAAATGACCTATAACGGTAAAATATAGGAGGAGGAAAGTTTCCTATGATTTAAAACTTAGGCATGTACTCGCGGTCAGAGGAATTCAAGTTAGTCGCCATGACAGTTATTCGGGCTCTTTTTAATACGAGTCACCGGTGAGACAACATCTCTGCCCCTCTCTCCCGATACCATCAAATTTAGTCTACTTTTCTATGAGAGCCCATGTGGTTTTTATTCTTGTGAGGAACTGCACCTGCCTCGTCTTCCCCTAATTAGTGGTTGAACTACCACTCTCGTCTGCCGGCGCTTGTTCACCAGCTTTCCCCGCCACTACCCCACCCCCTTGTCCAGGGGTAGGGGGGTAGTCTAACCGAGCCAAGCTCCACGCCACCGGCTTGGAGAAGGACAGAACGCCTCAGCTCTCACACCTGACAACACCTCACCACCTGCTGCTGGTTTCTCAACATTCCGAAGGCATTTCTGGAGACTTGGGCTCCCTTCCAGTGTGCCCTTCAACTGTACCTACACCATTCGACCCTTCCTGCTGTCTGAAGAGCAATCTACGTTGCCGAGTGTTGCTGTCACGCATCTCACCCTCCAGACAGCTGTACAGGGAGTTATTTGGGTGTCATACCCCTGCTCTGGTAATTGTTTACGAGCAGTTCGTCGTTGGTGATTTATTTTGGCTTCTAGCCTATTGTTTGCTATTTGTGTGTGTGTAAATATATTCGGGGTATCATACTCCATGATTTTTCTTCCCCAAAACTCTATAAAAAGATAATATTAATTGGTAGTCACCTCGGCCCTGACATATTGGCGACCTCGCCAGGATAAGAACTACCAATTATTTATTATCATTTTACAGATTGTGGGTTGTTATCTGTAAGTCGCTGCTGCGCGCCGTTGCTGCCTGAGGCCCGGGAGTAATGTTATATGAGTGTTTTGATTGCCGTCAAACTCTTGCTTTTGCCAGATTTTTGCACGTGAGGTGTTGTCCAATTTTTTGTTTTGTATTGTGTTCTCTGTGTGGTCTTCTCCATGTCTTCCTTTCAAGAACTGAAGGAGCAGGGTGAAACCCTCGGTCTGCAGGGCAAGGAAATTGGCCAGTGGATCCTTGAACAATAGAAAAACGAAAGGGAAGAAAGACAAGCTGAGAGAGAAGAAAGACAAGCGGAAAGAGAAAGAGAAGAAAGACAAGCTGAGAAGGAAAGAGAAGAAAGACAAGCACAAGCTGAGAGGGAGAAAGAGATTAAGCTGGCAGAAATTGCAGCTAAAGGTAAGCCCTCAGTCCTACCATCACATGATCCTGTTTCCAGACCTAGTCTACCACCATACAAGGATGAAGAGGACATTGCCACCTATTTAACTAGGTTTGAGCGTGTGGCCGAGATGCTGGTTTTACCCAGAGATACCTTTGCCGTTCGTCTGGGTTGCCTCCTTACTGGTAAAGCTGCCGAACTCTACACGTCCCTTCCGTCATCCACCACTGAGGATTACGAGTTACTGAAGCAAGCCTTGTTAACGGGCTTCAGTAAAACTCCAGATGGCTACCGGGTGGATTTCAGGTCAAACAAGATTAGAGTAGGACAGAACTACCATCAGTTTGTTACCCAGTTATCGAGGATGTTTGATTCTTGGGTTGAGTCTTCCTCTATGGCCAATATTTATGCTGATTTAAGGGAGTTTATCATCTTTGACCAATTTTTGTCCTCCTTATCAGCAGAAATACGCCTATTCATCAAGGAAAGAAGGCCTACCAAGCTGAAAGACGCAATACAACTAGCGGATGACTGGGCATCCGCCCACAACGCCTATCCTAAGGTCTCTTCCAACAACAACACTAAGAAAATCTCCCCTCGACTTGCTACTCCACTCCAGCCTCTACCTTCTCCTGGGAGTCAGACTCCCTCAACCGTGACTTGTCACAATTGTGGGGAAGCAGGACATATACGACCACGCTGTCCCAGGAATCCTCGAGCATTCAAGGATGGAACTACTACCACGCCCCCCTATAAGGTTGGATTTTGTTTAGAGGACCATAAAGTGCCTAACTTCTCAGTTACGGGGACTATTAATGGGTCATGGTCTTCCTCTATAATTAGGGATACTGGATGCTCTGGAGTTGTAATTTCTGAGGAAGCCTTGCCAGACATTGACCCATCACTCTGCCCCAAAGTACAAGTTGCTGACTATTTGGGATGCATCGACGAATTTCCTGTCGTTAAGTGTTACTTACGGTGCCCATTTTACACTGGTTGGACAGATGCTGTAAGGGCCCCAATTAAATTTGCTAGTGCTCTAGTTGGGAATATTCCCGGAGTACAAGATCCTGATAGTCCTGATTCTCTACTCAGTAACGACAACCATCTTCTCCATAGTAAACATGACCAAGCCACCACTGACGTTTCTTCCCTACAAGATCCTCTGTTGCCTCCTGATGACTCGCTTTCGGCCGGAACTTCCCTCTCCTCTCAAGACAAGGACAACCTCCCTTCTGGATGTCAGCATCTACCACCAGTTGAGTCCTCAACTACTCAAGTGTGTGCTGTGGAGACCAGAGCCGGTCGATCTAAACGGGTCCACCCTCTTGTTCTGCCTAAGCTCCATCCTTTGACTGTAACCCCTGATGAGTTTCGTCAACTTCAGGAATCCTGTCCTTCCTTGACGTGTTTACAGTCAAAGGCTACCACTCAAGAAGTTGAGAAGGCACGGGATGGTGCCACATACCAGTTCATACATGAGGACGGCCTCCTGTACCGAAAATGTCTCTCCTCGGATCACCTTCAAAAGGTAAATGGTTTATCCTTGGTTGTTCCCAGTGATTGCCGTCCCGTCATCCTACGTGTTGCTCACGAAGGTCCTTTGGCTGGACATTTCTCCCACCGGAAGACCCAGATGAAGGTCTTGCAAGACTTTTATTGGCCAGGGATGTGTGCAGACATCCGGGATTACTGCCGTTCCTGCGACAAGATTCAACGTATGTCGGCTAAGGGTAGGGTACGTCCAGTACCTCTTCAACCGTTACCTGTCGTAACTGAAGCCTTCTCCAGAGTTGCCATTGACTTGGTAGATCCCTTGTCTCCACCTTCTTCTGAAGGGCACCGTCACCTTATAACTTGCATTGATTTCTTCACTGGTTTTCCTCTTAATTACTACTTCTACTGCTACTACTATTACTACTACTATTACTATTATTATTACTACTACTACTACTATTACTATTATTATCATTATTACTACTACTACTATTATTACTACTACTTCTATTATTATTATTACTACTACTGCCACTACCATCACATCCATCTCCAGCACTACTACCAGGAAGAGGTTGAGCAGATGTTGAGTCAAGGAATCATCCAACCTTCAACCTCTCCACACTGCTCTCCGGTTATTACGGTCAGGAAGTCCGACGGTACGTATCGGATGGCCATTGATTACAGGTTACTGAACTCAGTTACTATTTTCCATGCTGAACCATCCTGCAGTATTGAGACAGAGCTGCATAAGTTCGTTGGTGCCGAGTTCTTCTCAGAGCTAGATTTGAGTAAGGCATATTACCAGGTTCCACTTTCTGCCAAAGCTCGACGCTTCACTGCGTTTCCAACTCACAAGGGCCTGATGGAATTTCCTCGGATGCCTTTTGGTCTTGTTACGGCCTGTGCCACTTATATTCGCTTAATGAGGATTGTGCTTGCTGGCTTGGCCAATGTTTCTTTTTATTTTGATAATATTTTCGTGTATTCATCTGATTGGCCTACTCACATCTCTGCCCTCAAGTCTGTTTTAGATAGGCAGAGTCCATCAACTATCTGGGATTTGTTTTGTCCCGCGACCATCTTCAACCACAAGTTGGCAAGTTGACTGCCATCACCTCCATGACTCCTCCTACCACCAAGAAGTTACTCCGGAGTTTCCTAGGTTTGATATCATTTTATAAAGCTTTCATTCCTCAGGCCTCTGAGCTTACCGGCCCCCTCTCTGACTTGTTGAAGAAGCCGGTACGGGATCCCCTCCAGTGGACTGAAGATCTGCTTGAACGGTTCAAGCTGCTGAAGCAAGCCTTGACTTCGGGACCTATTCTGCGTCTTCCGGACCCCAGCCAGACCTTCGTCTTACGTACCGATGCTTCAAACTATGGATTAGGTGCTGTACTCCTACAGTACCATGATGATCGTCCACATCCCATCTCTTACGCCAGCCGGAAACTACTTGATCGGGAACGACGATACTCTACCATCGAGAGGGAATGCCTGGCCATCGTATTCGACATTCATAGGTTTGACTTCTATCTTCGAGGTAAGGAATTTATCTTTGAAGTAGACCACAAGCCTCTAATATACCTTCGGAAATTCAAAGGTAAAAATGATAGAGTACTACGATGGGCTTTAGGTCTTCAACCCTATAAATTTAGGGTTGTTCATGTTGCCGGGACAGACAACATTGGAGCCGACCTTCTCAGCCGGCAATAGCTTTTCTTTATTTTTGTTTTCCTGCACTCCAGCCTTTTACAAGTTTTGTTTCCTGCACTCAAGTATATTATAAGTTTGTTTATGTCTCCTGGTCAGCTGCAGTTCTTCGACATCAGCTGTGCAGCAGATGTTTTAGTGGGGGCATGTGTGAGGATCTGCACCTGCCTCGTCTTCCCCTAATTAGTGGTTGAACTACCACTCTCGTCTGCCGGCGCTTGTTCACCAGCTTTCCCCGCCACTACCCCACCCCCTTGTCCAGGGGTAGGGGGGTAGTCTAACCGAGCCAAGCTCCACGCCACCGGCTTGGAGAAGGACAGAACGCCTTAGCTCTCACACCTGACAACACCTCACCACCTGCTGCTGGTTTCTCAACATTCCGAAGGCATTTCTGGAGACTTGGGCTCCCTTCCAGTGTGCCCTTCAACTGTATCTACACCATTCGACCCTTCCTGCTGTCTGAGGAGCAATCTACGTTGCCGAGTGTTGCTGTCATGCATCTCACCCTCCAGACAGCTGTACAGGGAGTTATTTGGGTGTCATACCCCTGCTCTGGTAATTGTTTACGAGCAGTTCGTCGTTGGTGATTTATTTTGGCCTCTAGCCTATTGTTTGCTATTTGTGTGTGTGTAAATATATTCGGGGTATCATACTCCATGATTTTTCTTCCCCACAACTCTATAAAAAGATAATATTAATTGGTAGTCACCTCGGCCCTGACAATTCTGTACCTCTATTTATTTATTATTATTTTTGTTGTTATATGTCCTGAGCCTGTGGCACCGGTAGGCTTAATGGAGCCTTTAGATGGTCCACTTCCACCCGTTAGTAGTGAAGATTAGATTTTTTAAGCAACGCCTTGCTGCTTGTTGAGAGGCTCATGCTGCCCGCAAAAGCTCCTCGATGCATATAACTTTGCAGTCCCGGCGAGGATAGTGTTATGGCAGCACGTGGGTGATCTTTGTTGACTAGGCTACAGGCTGAGTGTCGGGGCTCGAGCTCGGGACTCTGAGTTGGTATGAACATCCACGTTAGCCACTAGGCCACCGCCTATGGACACAAATTTTTTTTTCTATATCAGAAACCGTTGGCACCAGTAGGCTTTTATGGAGGCAAAGTTGGACTTGCCTCATGCCTGTTAATTATTTAGATTTTTTATAGTGACGCCTTGCAAATTTACGTTCTCTCTTGCATATGTTGAGAACGGAGAGGCTTACTGCTGCTAAAGCCTCATATGTATATATACATTGTAAGTCCCGTCCTAGGACAGTATGGCAGAAATTTGGGTAGTCTTTGGCCACTCGGCGGTGATTGATTGATTAATTGGAGACAATAGATCATGGTGCCGCAACATCGAGGTCATTTGGCACCGTAATTAAAGCACTAAAAAATAAAAGCTACATATTTTACAGGAGGTGGAGAAAGCCACTTTCCTGTAGGAATTTTAACACTTCATGCCCCGGGGAGAGCGCCCCCTCCCCCAGCACCAGAGAGAGAGAGAGAGAGAAACTCCCATCTCTGCCCCGACACTGGGCAAGGTACTGCTCTCGCAATTCGCTCAGGCTGGGGCACTCGACCAGCAAGTGCCAGGGGAACTAAGCAATCATCACAATAGGGCTGAACTCCCCGGGACATGAGGAAACCGTGGGTGAGGCGGGTATGACCCGTCCGTAGACGGGCCAATGCTGTCTCACGGCAGCGGCCTCGGACGTGCGCATAAGACCAGGGGCTCACAGCCCTTGCGGTAATAGCACCCATCTTGGAGGTGGCTCTGTTGGCATTCCATCTCTCTTTCCATACTACATGAATAGCAGCTTGAATTGTGGGAAACAGGTCTCTGTGTGGGACGGGGCAGGCAGTGACTTGACGAGATGCGCTGGTCTTAGCTAGCTCATCTGCCTTCTCGTTCCCTTTCACAGACATATGGGCTGGTACCCAACAAAAAGATATTCTATGCCCACGACGGGCTGCTAGTACGAGCTAGTTAAAAATGTCTGAGACTATTGGGTGTGCATTATTAAAATCCTCAACGGCTGACAAAGCTGCTCTGGAGTTAGAAAAAATAACAAAATCCCCCAACATCCAAGGTAAAAAGTAGACTGCCGCACCAGGTAAAATCAGGGAAGACAGCTCCAAATCCGACGCCTGCATCGGATTTGGAGCCGTCAGTAAAAATGGGCGTGCAACCCTCATGTACGGAGGCATGATCGGTGAACAAAGTCCTCGCAGCATGCTCCGACATAACACTCCGCATGTAACAGCAATACGATACTGTCAGCAGCTTCCACGGCGGGACATGCAATAATCGTGGGACAGCTATGGCAGGGCGAGGAAGGGACAACTCTTCAAGGACGCCATGAGCCCGAAAGCCAAAAGGCTGTGGGAAGTGCGGGTGCTGGATGAAAGTGGCGTCCCGTGAAGTGTCCGTCACAGCATGGTAAGTGGGATCACCATAGAGACTTTGGCATCTGAACCACAAACGTGCCATCTGAGTTTGACGGTGAAGGTCGAGGGGTAACACTCCTGCATCCACGAGCAGACTGGGGATTGGGCAAGACCGAAGGGTCCCCGTCGCCAGTCTGAGTCCACCGTGATGTACACATCGGCCACATCGAGACGAGAGGAAGCATAGGAGAGGGAAAAGTCATCAGCGTATAGCGAGCATCGAAAGTCTCGGTGGACGCACTCGGTGATGCTATTGATGGCAACGCTGAATAGAGTGACACTGAGGACACTACCTTGGGGGACTCCTTCTTCTTGCTCAAAAGAGCTAGAAAGAGCAGTGCCCACCCTCACCCTAAAAAGTACGGTCCTGTAAAAAAGACCGGTGGAACAGAGGGAGGTGACCCCTGAGTCCAACCGTATGGAGAGCTCGTAGAATGTCATACCTCCAGGTGGTGTCGTATGCTTTCTCAAGGTCGAAAAAAACCCTCACAAACCGCTGCCTGCAAGCAAAAGTTTGGCAGATAGTGTTTTCTAATCGCAGAAGAGCGTCTAAAGTAGAGCGAGATCGACGAAAACCACACTGTACTGCCGAAAGATGGCTACCCTTCTCCAGGAACCAGACTAGACGAGTGTTAACCATCTTCTCAAATATTTTCATCATGCAAACGGTAAGGGCAATAGGTCGATAGTTAAGGGGGAGGGAGACGTCCTTTCCAGGCTTGGGGATTGGGATCACTATAGCAGACATCCAGGAGGGGGGTACGTATCCGTCACTCCACATCCTATTAAATAATCCTAGGAGGAAGGACAGTGATCCAGAATCTAGGTGACGGATCATAGAGTATGTAATGTTATCTGACCCTGGGGAAGAGTCCTTACATAAAGATAAAGCTGAACGCAATTCCGGTAGAGAGTAAGGGACATTGTAGCTTTCACCCCCACCGGATGAAAAATCTAGTTGGCGAGCCTCGTCTGCCTCAAACTGGCGACGTACTGCTGGAGATCTCGAGGCCCGACTGGACACGAAAGAAAAGGTCTCAGCGAGTGTGTTGGCTACCGCCTGGCTGTCAGATACCTTATCCCCGTTGACATTGAAGACCGAAGGCGGATCTGGAGAGAACTTTCCCGCTATCTTTCGCACGCGCTTGAATACCTGCGACATAGGTGTCTGCACGTTCAAAGTGGAGACGAAAGATGCAAAGGACTTACGGCGAGCATCCTTGAGAACTCGACAAGCCTTAGCTCTAGCCAGTCTGTATTGTCCCCGGAAAAATTCAGTTTTGTGTCGACGGTACCTACCAAAAGCTCGACGACGCTCTGTCACTGCCTATCTACATTCATCAGACCACCAGGGGACCGATCGGTGCTTGGTAAACCCTGTGGTCTGCGGGATGGAAAGCTCACCAGCTCGCTGGAGTATAAATGAAATATACTCGACAGCGCTGTCTATGTCTAGGAACTCATCAACCTCGCAGTCAATTATGGCAAGTTATTTAAAAAGTCCCCAGTCAGCGTGGTCCAGCCGCCAGCGAGGGACACGGGGTAAGAGAAGGACGTCAGGAGAAGACAGGTATATAAGGTAGTGGTCACTCTCACAAAGATCTCCTGTGACGTAGGGCCTCAGGAGAACACAATGATAAATCTAGGGCCGAGGTGGTGGCTGTCTGGATGTGGTAGTGTGTATGGTCACCGGTGTTAAAAATACCTAGATCTAAGGCTTCAACGACGGTGGCAATCATTGCTCCCCTGGAGTTGATAAGTGCATCTCCCCACAGGGTGTGCCAACCATTAAAATCTCCTAGAATAATAAACGGGGAAGGCAATTGCTGGACTAGGGAAATGAAGTCCTCTCTGTCTACTGGAGAATTGGGAGGGAGGTATAAAGAGCAGACAGTGTAAGTTCTCCTGAGGTGGAGCTGGACAGCCACCAGCTGCAAAGGGGAGACAATATTAAAAGAGGTAAAAGCAATGCCTCGTGAGTTATCTAAAAAAATTGCTGTTCCACCATGATGGCCTTGCGTGCGATCATGAGGAGAGTAAAAGCCAGAGTAACCTCTGGGTGGAGGATGGGAGGACGAACAAATCATAGTCTCCTGCAGACAGACACAGACCGGCTGGTGTCCCCGCAGGAGTAGACTGAGCTCCTCCCAATTCTCTCTCAACCATCGATGGTTTCACTGAAAACTATCAAAAAATATTAAAATTAACGGTGCGTAGGGAGGCCCCTAGAGGAGGCCCTCCCAACACCAGTATCCTTCTTGCTCTTGCCCTGCCTAATGGCAGTTGGCAGAGCAGTGGAGGCAGTGGACAATCGCCTTGCAGTCTTTCCTAGCCCAGTGGCCAGTGAGGTGGCCACAGGCTTGGTCAGACTGGCAGCAGGAGCAGTGATGACGGCGTGAGCCGACATCGGGGTAGGAGTGACGGCCGGAGCCGACACCAGGGTGGGAGTGACGCCCGTAGCCGACATCGGGGCGGGAGTAACGACCAGAGCCTTTACCGAGGCAGGAGTGTTGGTCGACGTTCTCTCTTGAAATATGTTGAGAACGGGAGAGGCTTATTGCTGCTAAAGTCTCAAATGTATATATACATTTTAAATTCCGTCTTAGGACAGTATGAGAGCAATTTGGGTAGTCTTTGGCCACTCGGTGGTGATACCATAGAATGATAAGTGGCCAGCGGATATCGGGGGATCGAACCCGAAACCATAGGTTATCATGCCCGAATAGCCATAGACACTTTAGGCTAAGGGAAAAAATACCCTCCATATTTGGGGAGGCGATGGTACAGTGGTCAGCGTTCCGGCATGACAACCTAGAGTCCTGGGTTCGATCCCCCAATATCCGCTGGCCACTTGGCATTATTTGAGATCACCGCCAAGTGGCCAAAGACTACCCAAATTGCTGCCATACTGTCCTCAGACGGGACTTACAATGTTATATGCATTTGAGGCTTTAGCAGCGATTAGCCTCTCTTCGTTTCGTTCTCCACATATGCAAACGAGAACGTAAACTTTCGAAGCGTCACTGTAAAAAATCTAAAAATCTACGCCAAATAACAGGCAGAGGCAAGTCCATCTGTGCCTCCATAAAAGCCTACTGGCGCAAACGGTTTATGATATATATATAAAAAAGAAAAGTTCTCCAGCTCTGAAATGGCATCTACCAAAGCAATCTGAACTCGATACTCCCTACGCCGTCATTTACCTTTAGTCCACCGGAATCAAAGATAAGATATTTCTAGGAATGAATTAAGAGATGTCTACTTCACTAATCCCAATAGATAGAGGATCCTATTATCAAATGCCTAGTCCTTTTGTGTGCTCATCTTTCCATCACAGGACGATTATTTATATATTCTCCATTACCTGAATTCCTGCTTCATCCCATTCCAACCTTGTCTGACCTCTTTCCGTAATGGTATTTTCTTGTTAACCTTATGTAGCTTTATAGTGGCAGTATTTTTCTTATAGATGTCTTATAATACCTGCATATATATTCACCCTACCCACTGTCTCTTGAATGTTTTAATAGCTGCTGAAGTTTCCACCGAGTCCAAGGCTTTTTTCATTGTCCATGAAAGCCATGCATAGTTGTTTAGTAAATTTTCCAACTATTTGATTAATGACATGGATGTGCTCATGTGTTGAATAACCACTCTGGAAGCTTGCTTTTTCTCTCGGCAGGTAAGAGTCCTGCGTTGCATTAATCATATTCGTGAGGACTTTCGCAAAACAAAAAGTTTGTATACTGGAGACAGCAAACTTATTGGACGATAGTTTTTTTTTTATGGATTTGATGTCTCTTTTTTTGTGAATTGTACTGTTATAGTATTTTTCCAAATTCTTGATACGGAATAGGCTTGCTAAAAATTGGTAAAAAAACTGCAAGTATTGCTAGTAGAAAATCGCCAGCATCCTTGATAAGGTCAATCAATAAGCCATCTGCACCTCCTGTTTTGCCACTGTTCATTCTTTTA
>JAPQNM010000031.1:965000-972500 GCA_029783475.1 Metacarcinus magister
GCTCTTCTGAACTTGCTAACTGCATGCCTCCTCCCCTCCCGCGGCCTCGCTGCACAAAACTTTCTGCTTCTTCTCATCCCTATTCTGTCCATCTTCCTAATGCAAGAGTTAACCAGTATCTTCACTCTTTCATCCCTTACACTGGTAATCTCTGGAACTCTCTTCCTTTGTCTGTTTTTCCACCTGCCTATGACTTCAACTCTTTCAAAAGAGGAGTGTCAAGACACCTCTCACACTAAACTGGAATTCCCCCCCCATGTCTATAATTCTCCTACTGTCCTCTTTACAGGGTCTAGCGACAAGCGGGATTTTTTTTTTTACTTATTTTTGTTTTCCCTTAGCCAGTACCCTTATATATATATATATATATATATATATATATATAAATATATATGATTATGTATATGAATGAATATATATATATATATATATATATATATATATATATATATATATATATATATATATATATATATGTTTATGTATATGAATGAATATATATATATATATATATATATATATATATATATATATATATATATATATGACATGACATGACATAACATGACTGTTATGTACGATAATGCATCATATTTATCCTTTCTAAATATCCAATAACAGCATTTGCCTTGTCCTTTTTTACTATTAAATAAATACAGTAATATATATCATTACATTTTATGCAGTTATTCTTACCTAATAACACCTGGAATTTATTTTTATAACAAATATAAAAAACAGCGCGCCAATGAATCAGTGTTTCCCTAGCCTCACATGTTAGCTGCCACAGCTTCCCTAATATAATATATATTATATTTCAATCTGTTTGCTTAATTTTTTGTTTTTATATTAAAAGCAACATATATAAAATAAATCTTATGTATAGCACCAACTCTCATGGTCTCAAACATCTTACTTTCCTCTTATTTACTAAAAATATATCCCGTTTGAGTATCTTTACTGGATAAAGTTGGAAGTTGCTGCGCGCTCATTGGTTGAAAATCCATAGGGCAAACGCGGAAATTCGTAGCCTGAGAGGGTTTGCAAAAATACGCAAGTCACAGCGTAAAATATGATTGTCATCGCCTCAGAATGCCACAGATGAAAACGTTTTTAGTTAAAGCTGGTTGTGGGCTGTGGTACAAAGGAAGGCGCGTTGTCCTTTGGCTATTGTCATATGTCTGGCAGTCGCTGGGCATGATGCCAGCTGTGACTCGGCAGGGTTCGAAAGGAGTTTTTAGATCCGAGTTGAAGAAACGAGAGAGGGGTTCTTTGATCCTTGGGTTTCTGTTGTGGTTTTAGGAGTTATTGGATATTCTTTTTGTTGGATTCGTTTGCCAAAAGGCACACGAATGGGTTAGGCCTTTGCGCTCAGAAAATAAAGAAGCAAGTACCAACTCATCAGGCGGCTTACAAGTTCATTAAAAAAGAAGATTGGATTGCTATAGACCTTATAACCGTGCTAGGGTTCGTTAGCCCTCTCCCCAAGAAGCTGCCGTGAAACAGGATCGAACTCGCAACCTATGGGCCACGTAAACATTCGCAAACCTTTTATGTATTTCAAAACACTACAAGGTTTCCTCAGTGGTGAGGTTTTTTCGATAGAGGACATGTTTAGTTGTGTTAGCTTCTCTTCATAAAATTTATTACGTAGAGACGAAATCATCTTCATAGCCCTACGCAGAACATCCTCTCATTTTGTTATCTCCTTTCCTAGGTGAGGCTATCAAAATTGCACTTCATACTTCAGGTGAGGTCTGACTATATTGATGTATAAAGGTAAAATTATGTTTTTATTATGAAACAATTTTTTTTGTTTGCTTTTAAAGCTCAATATTTTATTACCTTTGTAATTGTATGTTTTGAAACACTGATAAATTGATCCATAGAAGATGAGGCAGCCATGAGAGAGCTGCGGCCGGTGATTGAATCGCTGACACTAACAGTACACTCCACACACCGACGCCTTACCACCAATCAGACCATAATGATCACCTAGGTCCAGTGGATTTTTGTCGATGCTGTTTGTCCAGTCACTACACCATCATCCTTTTCTATCACGGGTTGAAGCCGTTTCGGTACTGTGGCCACGTGATTATATATTAACGGTGGCCTCCTCCAATGTCTATATAGTAACATGTCGGGACACTATTTTGAATTAAATGGTTCCTTCCCGCGCATCAACGGTTGTGACATATGCTTGGGTTTTGGAGCTCAGTCGCTCTCCTGTGGGTCACGGTGACGGTAGTGTGTGCCACGCGGTCGTGTCGGCTCGCCATCGCTCTACCTAGCGTCATGCCCAACACTTGTGCAGTTCGTGGTTGTTTCACAAATGAAACCGGTGTACACTTACATCTATATAGTCTATTTTTCTTTTTAATGAAAGATCTGCTGGGAATCAAGCCCTTAAAGCCCTTCCCCCCCACCTATGGTTGTTATAAATGAGTGGACCCAAAGAGCTTTTTAACTTATTGTTGTAGTAATAGTTGTCCTACCTTATCATGTTTACTGAATTATGAAACCCATGTGAAGAGCATTGAAACCGTAGGTCTATCGTTAAACCAGTCTTCATCATCCCTCTCCCCGATGCGCGTGTCCCGACATTACTTATAAAGACATTGGCCTCCTCCTCAGTAGGTCCTACCCCCGTTGGCTTTGGTGGGAAAGGTTGGTGGTGGTGGTGGCAAACTCCTAGAAGGGTTTTACTAATTACTTCTTAACCCCTAAAGACGTCACCATGTTGAACTGTCATTATTTGCCTCGAGGTCACTTTTTGACCACCTCCACACACAGTGCCCCTATAATTTTCATCAAAATATCACCTGTATCTCCTCCCACCTTTTTACTGTGTCAGTCTCTGCTTTGCTTTCCATTTAAACACATAATACTGACGTGATAATAACTACTAGAATAAAAGATTAACAGATGAATAGAGTTCTAATGTCGGATCAGAGGGGTGAAAGATGAAATGCAGCGATGGGAGGAGTGGAAAGAGGAGGAAGAGGTGGTGGTGGAGAGGGTGAGAGTGAAGGAAGCACAGGTATGTTTTTGTGTGTGTGTGTGTGTGTGTGTGTGTGTGTGGGGTGTGTGTGTGTGTGTGTGTGTGTGTGTGTGTGTGTGTGTGTGTGTGTGTGTGTGTGTGTGTGTGTGTGTGTGTGTAACTAAAAACCATAATTAGCATACAACATTTGCAACTACTGTCACAGTTGCTGGTGCTTCACCCTACTCTTCATGGTGAACACGGAGTGTCGGCAGATCACATCCAGACTTTTCACCATTCCTGGTGAAGGCCAGGGATGAGGTGGTCCATTGGGGTAGCCACAGAAGCCTCTTAAGGATGTCATTATGACATACCCTAAGACGGTTCATAGTACCCACCTTGAACCGCTACCACAGCGAGTTGCAGTAGCAGTGACTCCTGAGTAAGTCCAGCTTTACCTTCAGGCTACAATGGGAACACTTTCTCAGCAGGGTGTTAGCCGTGACTGTAAGCTTGGTGGTCTGCTTCCTGATGTCAGCATCGTCAGTCATGTCACGGTGCAAGACATTGCGTAAGTATGTGAAACTATCCACAAAGTTGATCACACGCCCACTCAGTTGTGCTGATTCGAGGTAGTTCACCTTAGAGCGCCTGTGGTACCACCATGCATTCTGTGTTAGTGGTGTTATAGTCAATGTCAAGCTTGGTAGTATACACCTGACACACATTGATAAGGTCCTGCAGAGCATCTGCTGAAGGTGCCAACAGTGCCGTATCATAAGCATAGCTTAGTGAGTTGATGCACCCATCATGTATGTGGCAGCCGATACCCGTATCATGAAGGGTGGCACTGAGGTCATCTGTGTAAACATATTATAATATACATATATATATATATATATATATATATATATATATATATATATATATGTATATATATATATATATATATATATATATATATATATATATATATATATATATATATATATATATATGAATTGCTACAAAACTCTTCCCTGAGCAGCTTACACCTGCTTACACCTGGATTCAGTGGAGGCGCTGGAGACTCGGATGACAAGACAGGCGGTCACAAAACACTGATGGAGAAGGAAAGATGCGTGCCTGCTCAACACTTTTATTTCCGCTAAACTTAAAGTCACAACAAGTTATACTGGCAGCTTATACACTCCTCGTCTTCACTCCTCACAAAGGTATACCACTAACCCCACCACAACCGCCACTTCCTCTCTATATACAAACACATGGAAACACAGGCGGGAAAACACCAGAGCCTTAGAGTAACATCCGTACCTGGGGGTGTCGGCCGTCGGGGGCTGACTGCCCGGGGCGATGCTACTTTGAAAAAGCCCGCGAAGTATCCCCGCACCAAATCCTACATACGTACGTACAGACATAAACACACAACCCCCCCTCCTTTCGTAACAGTATGTATTTATACAACCACTGGATAGTTTACATGTATGAATGTCTACACGTATTCGAATCAGCCCATAGCTCCTGTACATACACGTTCACTCTAGCTCCGGCTTCTTCTTGTACTTTTAGATTAAATCTGCAAGATCTTAGCAGATATCTCTGTTTTACCCACTAGTGACTGGGAACTCTATTCACACACCAAATATTGCTCCCCTTACACGCAGTGTGTGTGTGTGTGTGTGTGTGTGTGTGTGTGTGTGTGTGTGTGTGTGTGTGTGTGTGTGTGTGTGCGTGTGTGTGTGTGTGTGTGTGTGTGTGTGTGTGTGTGCGTGTGCGTGCGTGCGTGTGCACACACACGTGCCTTTTTCACAACTCTACAATGGGAGGTGTAAATTAGAAGAAAAAGTTTACATCCTAACAGAAAGACTGAATTAATAGACAATTAAACGTTAAAAGAAACTATTGCCCGTAAATTCCGATCTAATTAGTTTATGGTATTTACCATTGCTCGCTCACTATTTGAATTTATCAAGAATGTATACGTAGATTTTATTTTTACATTCATTAAACTTTCATTTGAAATTAATTAAGCCACAGCCTTCACAACAGGTCAATTAACATTGATTTTAAGATTAGGTGACTTTGTGTTGGTACTGCAGTTGGTTTACTATTAATTAGATTAACGGCACAGATGTCATGCCTAGTAATCTTCCCATCTGTGTGTGTATGTAACATCCTTACGCATATATTAATTATTAAATTTTTTTTTGTCTCTCTCTCTCTCTCTCTCTCTCTCTCTCTCTCTCTCTCTCTCTCTCTCTCTCTCTCTCTCTCACTCATTCGCTCACACTTTCTCTCTCTCTCTTTCTCTCTCTCTCTCTCTCTCTCTCTCTCTCTCTCTCTCTCTCTCTCTCTCTCTCTCTCTCTCTCTCTCTCTCTCTCTCTCTCTCTCTCTCTCTCTCTCTCTCTCTCTCTCTCTAAATGAATGCTATAATAAATGTTTTCCAATTAAAACCCAATTTGTAACAGCTAAAAGACTTCATAATGCATGGCTATCAAGTGGAATACTGAACTCTATAAAGCATAAATGTAAACTATTTAAGATGTATAAATTAGGAATAGTTTCTCATTGCATATTTAAACAGTATAGAAATCAACTTAGTCAAGTCATTTGCCGTGCAAAAATTAACCATTATCGTCAAATCTTTACTAACTTTAAAAATAACACAAAGAAAATTTGGTGGCAATAAAAGAGTTAAAAGGCAACTTTCACAATACAAACACCATTAAGACCTTAAAATATGATAACAAAGTATCTAAGGATCCTTTTGACATATCACAAGCTTTCAGTAATTATTTTTCTAGAATTGCTCCTGATCTTGACAGTAACCTCCCTCATTCGAATAAAAACTCAAAAGATTACCTTAAAGGAAATTACCCAAATTCTATGGTTCTTCACATTATTACTACATATGAAATGAATAAAGTAATGAAGTCTTTAAATAATAAAAATTCAGATATAAATGATATTTCAGCTACCATAATCAAAAGAAACTCCAACCTTTTTTCAATCCCTTTAACTATACTCTTTAATCAATCTGTTGCAAATGGAACTTTTCCTGATATGTTGAAGACCGCAAAAATTACACCCATTCACAAATTTGGCCCACATGATGACCCCAAAAATTATAGACCAATATCTCAATATTGTATTTTCTAAAATATTTGAGACGTTAATGAAATCACATTTAATTCATTACCTGGAACGTAAAAACATTTTTAATCCTTTGCAGTATGGTTTCAGACGGAATTGTAGCACATTTAAAGCACTGAATAAATTTTCTATTGATGTATTCTCAGCTATTGACAACAAATTCTCTGTTTTATCAGTTTTTATAGATTTTTCTAAGGCATTTGACACAATAAACAATAAAATTATCATTAATAAACTCCATCATTATGGAATTCGCGGTCCTATTATTACCTGGTTTAAAGATTACTTAACAAACAGACGTCAATACACTTACTATAGCGGTGAAAAATCATCACCTACCCTGATTACTCTTGCTAGCAATCGAGCATACCAGTTCAGGGTCCCGCGTTCGAGCCTCGGCACGGGCTGGCCACTTTTCTTCGTTACTACCGCCGAGTGGCCTAAGATCACCCACATGCTGCCATAACACCATCCTCGCCGGGACTGCAACGCTATATGCGCGAGGAGCTTCCGCTGGCAGCATGAGCCTATCAATAAGAAGAAACAAGTCGTCACTTAAAAAATCTAACCCGCGCTACTAACGGGCGGAGGCCAACCATCTAAGGTCTCCCTGAAGCCTACCGGCGCCATGGGTAAAAGATAAAAGACGACGACATGACAGTTTGCCTAACAGGGCCAGATCCGGATCAACTTGTTCATAGAGTTAACAATGAACTTGATAAGCTATATCAATGATGCCTTTCCAATAGACTTACAATAAACACTAACAAAACTTACTTTATGCTATTCACTGGTAAAAAAAACACTGAACCTACCTAACATACAGATAAATAACAGAACAATTACTAAAACAGATAGATTTAAGTTTCTTGGTGTAACTTATGATGACTCATTAACTTTTAAGTACCATATCGATAATCTTACATTAAAAATCTCAAGACACATTGCTTTATTGTATCAAATTAAAAATCTCATGCCACCAGATGTTCTAAAATCCATCTACTATGCACACATTTACTCACTATTAACATACTGTAACCCTATATGGTCCATGACTTATCCTACATATCTAAATCCTCTAAAATTACAACTCAAGAAAGTTGTCAAAATTATAACTAACAGCAGCTATCTAGAACACATAAACCCACTCTTCAAACAGACCAAATTTTAAAAACTTAATGATATAACTAAACTTGCAATAGCTACACACATGTATAACAATAAAGATAACATTCACAACCTCCTCCCATCACACGATCATAGAACCCGCCACCGTGATCATCTCAGTCTACCCCATCACCGCCAGTCAAAGCTCCAACATTTCATTACTTACTTAAGACCTGTTATATGGAATTCTATCCCTCCA
>JAPQNM010000031.1:975000-977791 GCA_029783475.1 Metacarcinus magister
ACCATTTAAGTTTTAAATTTAAATTTATATTTGTTGGGCTTATTTTACTAATTTTAATTTATTTAATTTTTATTTGTTTATTAATTTATATATCTGTTTATTTTATTTTATTTAATTATTTATTTTTTATTAAATTTATAATTTTATACATATAAATCAAAATATACTTTCATACAATTTCAGTCACGCATCATGCACACACATTCATACTTGGGAGTCTGAACCTAAAGCAAAAACTAAAGTCATTAGTCATGGGAGGTGAGGGACAAAAAATGGTACATACATACAATGGGGGAGGATACGTACGAATACGTATTTAAAATAAACATGGGGAATAATTGACATTCACGCTAGACACATAACACATACAATCATTCATATCAAAACATATTTATAACAAGAAAAAAGTGCAGTATATACAAAGTGGTAAAATAACAATAAACATTGGAATATACAAGTAAGTCATAACTCTGATTAAATTGGTCTTGGCCAGGAAAATCATCAGGCTATCGACCACATCCGGATGCTGGTCACCCAGAAGGGTGGTCTGCGTCATCGGAAGGCGACGGGCCTCACAGAAGGCTGCGAGGGACCGTCGCGCCTCCCGATAACGCACACAATGAAGCAGGATGTGGTCGATAGAGAGGGTAGTATGGCAGGTGATGCATTGGGGTGGGAAGGCGTGGGCGATGTAGGGGAGCATGTGGGTGGCTAGGGTGCAGCCCATCCTGAGGCGTGCGAGGACCACCTCCTGACGCCTTGTGGGGCGGTTGGAGGAAGCCCACTCGCCCAGGATGGGTTTTACAGTGGGAACATGGAGGTTGTCTCAGTGACTTTGCCACAGGAGGTAAACTGATGATTTTGCAGCCGAGAGACATGACTGCAGATCTCGACGGAGGTTCCACGCTCCCTCGAGCTCTGCAGTGGACCTAGCCAGCATATCAGCCTGCTCATTCCCGTAAATACGCGAATGACCAGGCACCCAAAACAAAGAGAAAGACTTACGGCGTGAATTTAGCTTATTAATGATGCTGCCTTGGATTTCATTGGCATCCGTGCGCCCGGACTCTATCGCCTGAAGGGCTGACATAGAGTCCGTGAAAATGACAACTACGTTATGATTTGAATTTAGTGCATAATCTATGGCTTTATCAATAGCAAAAAAGTTCTGAGGAAAACACCGATGTATGGGAAGGTAGTCGGAACCTGAGGGCATATTCACACGACCAAACACTAGCACCCACACATTCACTCGACTTGGAGCCGTCAGTGTAAAGGTGGAGGAGGGGTAGTGGCAACGTCGCGTGCATAAGAAATGCAGATTGGTAGGTGGTCACTTCCGTGTGAGTCGTCGCTGACATTCCAAGAGAAGTCAGGGAACACATTTGCCGAGGCCAATGACAGGTCAATGGCAGTCGCGTTACCAGTCCGATCGTCTACACGAGTCGCACAACCATCGTTCAGAAGACAGAGGTTTGTCTGTAGGAGAATGTTAACAATCTGTTCCCCGCGTACACTTGACACCTCACTGCCCCATTGCTGATGGTGGGCGTTAAAGTCGCCCAAAACCAGCTTGTTGCCTGGAAGCTGGTGAAATAACGACCTTAAGTCATCATCAGCAATAGGTGTATTGGGAGGCAAGTAGAGAGAACAGATAGCCAGATACGTGCCATTGAATTTCACTCTGCACGCGACTGCCTCCAGAGTGGTATCCAACGTCACTTCTGTGTGTGATAGTGTTTTGTGTGTGTATACGGCCACGCATTGACCGTCGTGTCTTCTGTACGCATGGTAGTGTTTTAGTACTGAAGGATCAGGATGATCCTCCAACATCGTCTCTTGTAGGCAAATAACGGACGGCCTGTGTAAGTTCACTAAAAGTGACAAATATGGAAGTTTATTCCGAATACTTCTACAGTTCCACTGTAGAATGTTGAACGTAATGGTTTAAGAGTTATGGGAGCGGCCGTGTTTCTTAGTTTATTTGCGCTCGGAGGCACTAGCCGGGGACCTCTCTCAGCTCTTGCAAGAGGAGATCTGCATGGCTTCATTAATGGTTAACTCCCTGGAGCTGGTCGAGAGGGAGCGAGCGTGAGAGCCCCTCCTCGAAGGCGCGGGAGCCGCGAGGACATGAGAAGAGGATTTGCGTTCTAAAGTAGTAAAATTACATTTATTATTATCCTTGGCGTTCTTTTCTTTCTTTGGTGGAGTGGTAGAGACAGCAGAGGCATATTTGGTTGTAGTGGAGGAGGAGGATGAGGTAGAGGTGGAGGTGGAGATGGAGGAAGAGGAGGGGGAGGAGGAAGAGGTAGGTGTGATTGTGTTTTTGGTATTAGGTGTTGGAGGAGCAGATGAGGTTTTCGTAGAAAGGGAAACAACTGGGGCAGGTGCAGCAGGCAGAGGCTCAGTCTGAATCGAAACAGACTTCATCACTGGACGCATCTGTACGCTTGCCGCGTATGAAACGCCTGGAGAAGGCGCGGTGTGCGCCTCCTTCACTCGCTTCCTCGCGTCAAAGTACGAGATGCCTTCGACTGCCTTAATATGCTATGAAAGGGTGTGTCTGTTCATAGTTCCTTCTTAAATATACTACCAAAAATGCAGAAATACATATATCTTACCATAAAAAGCTGAAAATAACTAGAATCATACGCCAAAGTTGAGAGATACTTGTGTCTGCTGCTGCGCTGGTGGCTTCCGTTCTTCATCGACAAATAAGTTCTTCACCAAAATCTAACTGTTGTATTTCAATGTTCTGGAGCATTTTCAAGCTACATCAGTATTTTTCATT
>JAPQNM010000031.1:989777-1047277 GCA_029783475.1 Metacarcinus magister
AAGATCCTCGACCCCCCACCCAATACAACAGCCACCAAGGGAGTCTTGATGGGCTTCCCCCAAAGTCTCCCTATCGACCGAATCAAACAACTAGACAACATCATCTCGGCAACTCGCTGCACCTTCAACGGACACAGCACCCGGCAAGTCGTGATCGAGCACGAGGGTCCCCTCCCCGGAAACCTGGACATCGGCGTGTGGGGAACATTCTACCTCCGCCCGTACACCCCGGAACCCCTGAGGTGTTACAAGTGCCAGGCTTTCTGCCACACAAGAGCGCAATGCCGAAACTTTCCTCGATGTGGGATATGCAGCGCACCTCACGACACGGACCAGTGCCTCCAGCGCTACAAGGCGAAGAAGACGGTCTCGCACAAGTGCCCCAACTGCAGCGGAACCTACCACGCGTGGAACAGGGGCTGTCCAGAGAGGCGCCGTAGAGTGCAGCAGGGAATCCAGACACAGAATCAGTGGATCGAAATACACTGCAACGCTTCCTCGGGAACCCAAAACAACAGAAAACCAGAACAAGACCAGCAACACCCCCCACTCGTGGCAGAATTTTCCCCTCTGCCATCCCAGGCTACTCCTCCGACACCACAACCGCACAACACCGCCATCTCCGCCCTGACACCTCAGGAGCCGACTGTGACTCTTACGCAGAGCTCCTTAAAAAATCTACTGAGCGACTTCGCTCTGACCCTCTCCCAGATCCTCAAGCAGGATTTGGATCAGGCGAAGCTCGCCACCGCTGTCGACTGCGTAATGAACAGCCACGTACTGACGCCACCCACACCAGAGTCAACTCAAGACCCCAGCGCACACGCCTCAGGCAACTGCGGCGCACCAGCCCCGCCCATCGCCCTACACCAGCGACAAGACGCCCCAGCCCCCCAGCAGCAGCACCAGCCCCTCCACCAAACCCCACCCGCAGACCAACACCATGACGCCAGCATCCCCCACTCCCGCCACCTGCGCATCCTGCAGTGGAACATACAGGGTGCCAAAACCAGACAACACCTCCTCCAAGAAGCAGCCAGAAGGGATGCTCAATACTTGTCAAGGACACCATCCCTTGCGCCCCTGTGCCTCCTTCGGGGAAGGAGTGGATGCCATGGCAGTGGCACTCACACTCCACAACACCACACTGCAGGTGTATAACATCTACAACCTTGAAGAGGTTTTTTGAGCAAACCTCCATTACCCCCATCTTCATTAGAGGCGACTTCAATTGCCACCTTCGATCCCGACAGGCCGCCAACAGGGACGGTCGACACCTGGCCACAGCGCTGGACCAGGCACCAGGAGTCTGCCTCCTCAACAATGGGGAGATAACTCATTTGCTTGGGGGAGTCCTTGACCTCTCCTTCACTTCTGCAACCCTCCGTCAGGTCATCTCGTGGTCTCTCCACCCTCTCACCAGCGACCACTTAGCTATAGTCTGCGACGTGGGAATAGACAAACTTCCACCACCGCCGCCACCTCCACCCAAGTGTAACACAAGGAAGGCAGACTGGGGGCGCTTCGCCGGTCATTTGCAAATAAACCCTAACCTCCACACTGCACCGCCACCAGTACTCAACCTTCACGAAGAAGTTCTGACAGCTGCCCTACATGCTGCTGCACAGGAAGCGATTCCCCTGACGAGCCGCCCCAAGAAAACCTTCAAGGAGCACTGGTTCCGGGACGGAAGGGTCGCATAAATGAATAGCCGCCTAAACGCTACCAGGAAGCTATACAGAAGGTCCCCCACAGCAGAAAACAGAGCCCTGCTAACCGCCGTCCAGCGCCACGCCACAGAAGTCAAGGCGGAAGTCAAAGATGAAAACTGGATGGAGTGGTGCCAGTCCCTCGACTCTCACACCTTGGGAGTGATGTGGAGAAAGCTCCTCTCCATCCGTAACCTGGGCCCACCTCCACCGCCTTCCCATCCAGACCCGCAGGGTGAAGCAGAGCGCCTGGTGGAGCGATTTGCCAGCCGCACCAGGACCGCTAATCTTCCCCCTGCGACTAGAGAAGAACTGGCGAGGCTACACGTCGAGAGGGAGGCAACCATCGACGCCGCGTGTATGGAAGGAGCAGCTGCAGACACCCCCTTCACGCTCGCCGAATTGAAGAACGTCCCCTCGGCTTCCTTGCGGGAGTCGCTACCGAACGAGGAGCAGGTGATTATTTAGTCTTCTAGGTCTGTGTGCGCCAAGTATTGGATATCGCCTGGTGCAAGAGTGGTCCCGTCAGCCTCTCTACAAGGGCACCGAACCCCTGGGAGCCGGATAAGAAGGGAGGCAGCAGGATATACATAGACATCGCTTCGCCTGTGTAGGCTGTGTGCGCCAAGTATTGGATATCGCCTGGTGCAAGAGTGGTCCCGTCAGCCTCTCTACAAGGGCACCGAACCCCTGGGAGCCAGATAAGAAGGGAGGCAGCAGGATATACATAGACATCGCTTCGCCTGTGTAGGCTGTGTGCGCCAAGTATTGGATATCGCCTGGTGCAAGAGTGGTCCCGTCAGCCTCTCTACAAGGGCACCGAACCCCTGGGAGCCGGATAAGAAGGGAGGCAGCAGGATATACATAGACATCGCTTCGCCTGTGTAGGCTGTGTGCGCCAAGTATTGGATATCGCCTGGTGCAAGAGTGGTCCCGTCAGCCTCTCTACAAGGGCACCGAACCCCTGGGAGCCAGATAAGAAGGGAGGCAGCAGGATATACATAGACATCGCTTCGCCTGTGTAGGCTGTGTGCGCCAAGTATTGGATATCGCCTGGTGCAAGAGTGGTCCCGTCAGCCTCTCTACAAGGGCACCGAACCCCTGGGAGCCGGATAAGAAGGGAGGCAGCAGGATATACATAGACATCGCTTCGCCTGTGTAGGGTAATTCTAAAATGTTGGCTCCTAATTCTTCTGAAACACCTGTAATTAAGAGAGTATAATTAGGTTAGGTTAGGTTAGGCTTGGTTTGGTTTGTTGTTGTAGTAGTAGTAGTAATAATAGCGTTTTTGTAGTTAGATTTACACATATATATATATATATATATATATATATATATATATATATATATATATATATATATATATATATACACATACATACACACCTTAAACACACACACACACACACTCAAAATTACATCTATTTTCATTTTTTCTTTTTCTTACTCTCTCTCTCTCTCTCTCTCTCTCTCTCTCTCTCTCTCTCTCTCTCTCTCTCTCTCTCTCTCTCTCTCTCTCTTTCTCTCTCTCGCCCCGCTGCTGGATGTCTGCGCATGCGCAGTAGTGTCCTGACGTCACGGAGGATATATTTCATCTGACTGACATTTCTCTATTATCGCCGATAACATGGACTCAACTGTCATCACCAAATTACTAGAAT
This sequence comes from Metacarcinus magister, assembly GCA_029783475.1. Lineage (NCBI taxonomy): Eukaryota > Metazoa > Arthropoda > Malacostraca > Decapoda > Cancridae > Metacarcinus > Metacarcinus magister. The sequence continues at coordinate 993,148 of JAPQNM010000031.1, forward strand.
CTCAAGAGAAAGCCTATAAGAACGCCATGGAGGTGATGGTTAAACAGCTGACTGGCAGAATACAGAAGCTAGAAAGTACCGTCACTGACCTTACTACCAGTCTGGAGTTCAGTCAGCGAGAGATTGATGAGCTCAAATCAACAATCAAGTAACATATGAAGGAAAAGCTTGCCGATAAAAACACAATACAGCAGAAGGAGCAACATTAGATTGATTGATTGGTGACAATAGATCATGGTGCCGCAACATCGAGGTCATTTGGCACCGTACTAAAAACACTAAAAATTAAAAAACTATATAAATACTACATAAAAAGAAAAATAAATCTACAGGAAGTGGAGAAAGCCACTTTCCTGTAGGAATTTTAACACTTCATGTCCCGGGGAGAGTGCCTCCTCCCCCAGCTAGCTCATCTGCCTTCTCGTTCCCTTTAACAGAGACATGGGCTGGTACCCAACAAAAAGAAATTCTGTGCCCACGACAGGCTGCTAGTACGAGCCAGTTGAAAATTTCTGAGACTATTGGATGTGCGTTATTAAAATCCTCAAGGGCTGACAAAGCTGCTCTGGAGTCTGAAAAAATAACAAAACCTCCAACATTCAAGGTAAAAAGAGATTTTATCGCTACTAAAATGGCCCACAGCTCTGCGGTAAAAATTGATGTAAAGGGGGGTAGACTGCCGCACCGGGTAAAATCAGGGAAGACAGCTCCAAATCCGACGCCTGCATCGGATTTGGAGCCGTCAGTAAAAATGGGCGTGCAACCCTCATGTACGGAGGCATGATCGGTGAACAAAGTCCTCGCAGCATGCTCCGACATAGCACTTTTGTTAGCCGGCAGGTAACGGCAATACGATACTGCCAGCCGCTTCCACGGCGGGACATGCAATAATCGTGGGACAGCTATGGGAGTGCGAGGAAGGGACAACTCTTCAAGGACGCCACGAGTCCGAAAGCCAAAAGGCTGTGGGAAGTACGGGTGGTGGGTGAAAGTGGCGTCCCGTGAAGTGTCCGTCACAGCACTGTAAGTGGGATCACCATAGAGACTTTGGCATCTGAACCACAAACGTGGTATCTGAGTCTGACGGTGAAGGTCGAGGGGTAAAACTACTGCATCTACGAGTAGACTGGGGATTGGGCAAGACCGAAAGGCGCCCGTCGCCAGTCTGATTCCACCGTGATGTACAGAGTCGAGAGTACGAAGGCGAGGGGATGTGGCTGAAGCGTAGACTTGGGAACCGTAATCTAACTTCGACAGAACGAAACAGTGATATAAACGGAGGAGAATGGTGCGGTCAGCTCCCCAAGACACATGGGAAAGAAAACGGAGCAGGGACATCCGCCGCTGGCAAGCAGCTTTCAGGTCCCGCAGGTGTGGCAACCATGTAAGGCGTCTGTCAAGTATTAAGCCCAAGAATCGAGTCGTTTCAACTACTGGCAGTCTCCTGCCATAGAGGTATAGGTCTGGATCCCTAAACTCACCTCTGCTTCGAGAGAAAAGCATAGCAACCGTATTTGAGGAGCAACATTAGAATCAGTGGAGTGGAGGAGCGGAACGGAGAGACATGGGAGCAGACAGCGACAGCGGTGTCTTCCCTGCTTGCGGACAAATTGCAGCTGCCTGGTGTGGAGCTGGAGAGGGCCCACAGGGTGGGGCAGCGCAGGGATGACAGACCCCGTCCCATCGTGGCGCGTTTCTCTCGCTACTGTGACAGAGAAGCGGCCATGAGGAATGCGAAAAAACTACGAGGGACCAACATCTTCCTGAGTGACGATCTGTGTGCAGCTTCGCAGGCTATCAAGAACGCCCAGTTACCGCAGTTGAAGCAGGCCTTGGCGCAGGGAAAAATAGCCTACTTTAGACACACCAAACTCATCGTGAAAGACAAGCCTAGTACTGCACCGACTACAGAAGACTCTGCTACTGCTGGCCGAGCGTATCAGCAGGTGACTGGTACAGGAGCTGCAGCTGGGGGTGTGGATGGATCAACTGCCGCTATGGGTGGTACGGGTCGAGCGGGTACTAGTGTGGGTGACCTAGCGGGCACTTCACTGACCGACCCGCCCCTCCCAGCAACCGCCACAAGGGCTTCGCCTTCCCCGCAACCCCAGGAACTGAGAAAGAACCCCAAGAGAAACATGAAGAAGTAAATCTCGCGGAAGAAGTATTGTCGAGTATAATTACTTATACAGTATCACCATGGAACATAACCCTTTTCCATTTGCCTCTGTTGATGATGTGGATTTAATCAATTTCTTAAACAACAATTATGTTATGCATAATTTCCCCCTCAGTGTTTTAGACACTATGGTGTACAGACCATTTCAATATCTTCATAACACCAAAAGTGTTTCAGATAACTTATCTATCCAGTGTAATATTAGTGAACCGTCTTGCAATTATGTTTTTTGTGAATCAGGTAAAAATAGTACCCAAGAATGCCTAAATCTGCTAGCTTTTAATATTAATAGTATACCTCTTCACCTTGACAGTTGTGTTGACCAGTGTGTTAGTGTGAGCAATGTGAAGTTTGATGTTTTATCATTTTGTGAAACTCGCCTTAATGATGCAATTTGTACACTTTACTCAATAGAAGGTTACGAAAAATATTTTCACAATAAAAGCACAACAGGAGATGGCCTAGCAATCTATGTCAACAAAAATTTTGAAGTCAGAACACCTTCTAACTTGTCTCTACAGTTACCATATATTGAAAGTATGTTTCTGGAAGTCACTAAACCAAAAAAGTTTCTAATTGGCATGATTTACCGACCACCAAATTCTGATGTTGAAAATTTTCTTTCTGTTTCAGATAACATTGTTACCACAGCATTATCTCATAAGAAACCTGTATACATCATGAGTGATCTTAACATTAATATCTTGAATCACAATGACAAAAATTCTCAAAACCTTGTAAACTTATTTCACAGTTATGGCTTTATAGCCACAATAAATAAACCAACGCGCGTAACCAGTAACTCTGCAACATTATTAGATCACATCTGGACGAATAATTTTGACAACTACTTTATCAGTGGCATCATATTCAGCTCAATTAGTGACCATTTTCCAGTTACAAGTTCATTCTCATTATCAAAGTCAAAAGTTACAGCCAAACCCATTACGTTTACGACAAGGAAGTTTTCTACTGAAAACATAAGTGCATTCAAATCTGAACTAACAAATTATGATTGGAACAATATGCAAAGCAATGATGTTAATTACATCTTTGATAAATATGTATCTAAGTTTCTCGAACTTTTTGATAGTCACTTTCCAAAAACCACCATTAAAATAAAAGAAAACCACATTGGTAAATCATATATTAAACCTGCCATAATAAATTCAATTAAACAACGCAACAAGTTACAAAAACTATATGCAAAGTGGCCCATGACATGAAACACAGTTCAAATCATATAGAAACGAACTGACCATGGTAATAAGAGCTGCAAAGCAAAATTACCACCTGGACAAACTAAATAAAGAAGCTGGAGACTCTAAAAAGACCTGGAGAACAGTTAATACGCTTCTTGGAAGGAAACAGTCCACGTTACCATCCTCTTTTGTTCACAACGGCACCTCAATTACTGATCCCCAGGTTGTAGCAGAGTCTTTTAATGACTATTTCAGCTCTATTGGTAACACACTGGCCATGAACTCGTCACATCCAGTCTTCCTATAAAAACTACCTCCCACCTCCTGTCCCATTTTCTTTCTTTTTAAAGCCAACAACACTAACTGAGCTTCAGTCAATAATTAGTGACATTAAAGGTTCCTCATCCGGATATGATGAACTTAACATAGGAATAATTAAAGAATGCAGTGATATAATATCACCCTTCCTTGTGTTCATCATCAATAAGTCTTTCAGAGATGGATGTTTTCTAAAGTATCAACATATATCACGCATAGTTCCAATATACAAAAAAAGGAGATAAATCATTAATAGATAACTACAGACCAATCTCCATTTTGTCAAATTTTAGCAAAATTTTTGAAAAAGTAATGGCTTCCAGACTAATAGGCTACTTTACAAAGAATTCACTCTTAAATCCTTCACAATATGGATTCAGACCCAATTATTCCACAGAATTAGCTCTCCACCATCTATGCCAGAACATGTACAATGTTATGGACGCTAAAATATATCAGCTCACTGTCTTCCGTGACCTCACAAAGGCTTTTGACACAATATCCCACCATATCCTCTTACAAAAAATACTTGTATATGGAATACGAGGTAAGGCTCACAAATGGTTTGAAACTTATTTGTGCCACAGGAAACAGTTCATCTGTTATAATAATGTATGCTCCTCCTATAGTAACATATCATGTGGTGTACCACAGGGATCTGTTCTTGGCCCACTACTCTTTTTGATATATATTAATGACATATATTATAGCAGTAATAAAGTTAAATTTCTCTCTTATGCAGATGACACTACAGTTTTTATGCAAGGCCATAATATTGATAATATAGCAAATGATCTTAATTCTGAGTTAAATAAAATAACTTTGTGGATAAAATGTAATAAGTTAACACTAAACACAAATAAAACAAAATTCATGGTGACAAGCCCTCTCATGTCCCATCCACTATGCACACCAATAACAATAGATAATGTTGCAATAAATGAGGTCACTGAATTCAAATTCTTGGGGGTAACCATTGACGATAAGTTAAAATGGAAACAACATATTGACATTGTAAACTCTAAGATATCTGTGTTGACAGGTATACTCTACAGAGTCATGGAACATTTAGGTGAAAAGTGCTTAAGACAAATTTATGTTTCATTAATAAATCCTCAATTACAGTAATGTAGTGCCATTTGGGAGGAACTTACAATATATACATTGACAGTCTCTTCATCTCTCAATAAAAGCTTCTTCCAATAATGTTCTTTAAAAGCCGTTACGCACATACAAAGGAACTATTTATTAAATATAAATTATTAACAATTTCTGACATCATTAGTCTACAAACCAGCCTATTTATACACAAGTCCATACACTCCCTCACCACAGACCAAGGCTTGACACTATTTCCCCACAACGCTACACGTAGACCATTCCACCTTCGGTTACCACTGTGCAGGACATCCCACGCCACACAAAGCATTCTCTCTAGAGGCTCTCGGCATTGGAATACCCTGCCTGAGTCTCATATCACTGACTCCAATATTAATTCATTTAAAAGAAAATTGATGAAAACAATCTGGAATAACTATTAATGAACATCAATAGCTTAACACATTGCTATATATTTATATATTTTTTTTATTAATATTCTTGTTCTTATGATCATTATTGTTATTAATATTATTATTATTATATTATTATTATTTTATTATTATTATCTATATGCAGAGTATTTCCATTATTATCCTTTAATGGCTCTTTTCCTAAGTGTTATTATTTTCATTATTATTATTGTTGTTATTTTCATGACTATCAATATCATTATTACTATATTTACATGTGCATGGAATATATGCTTGTAATGTAATACTTCAAATGTAATCATTGATAGATGTAATTTTATATATTGAATTTTTCCATTACTATTTTCTTTCTATTATTATTATTATTATCATCATTATTACTATTATTATCATTATCGTTATTATTATTATTTTTATAATTTTTATTATCATTATTATTACTATCCTCTTGTTATCTTTACCATTAATATTATTATTTTTATTTTTATTATTATTACTATTACTACTATTAGTTTTGTCATTATTTTCATCTTAAATGTTATTGTACTTTATATAAAAAATAAATTAAAAAAAAAAACTGCTGGCCTTCACTGCCCCGCCACCATATATCTTAGACAATCTCCTTGAGTCCAGTAAGAGCGTAAGCTCATTGGACGAGTGGCTACCATTGTAATTGTATGCATAACCTGTATTATATCATGTATGGCCAATAAATATATCAATATCAATATCAATATCTTCAAGTCAGGCAGCGACAAGTCCCCGGGTGCTGACGGCATCACGCACTCCATGATCCGTCACGCGGGGCCGGACGGACACGCCGCACTCCTTGCCCTCTTCAACGCCTCCATCCATGAGGGCAAGCTGCCGTCCAAGTGGAAAGAAGCCACCATTACTCCTATCCCGAAACCAAAGGACCCAGGTGCCTATCGCCCCATCTCCCTCCTATCTTGCGTCAGCAAGACTATGGAGAGGATGGTACTGCACCGCCTGCAGTGGGTTACCGGTCCCCTCCATCCGTCAATATATGCCTACACAAAAGGCACAGGCACGGCGGAATGTCTCGCCAGCTTGCTCACTTCCGCTGGGAGTAAAAAATGCACGACGGTCTTCCTCGACCTCGAGAAGGCCTTTGAGCTCGCGAACGAAACCGTCATCCTCACCCGACTAGCAAATAAAGGAGTCAAGGGTCTGCTGCTACGCTGGACCCGAGACTACCTCACCGATAGGAAAGCCCGCATGCGTTTCCAAGGGCGCACCTCTACAGCACACCACCATGAACACGGCACGCCACAGGGGAGTGTGATCAGCCCCTACCTCTTCAACACCTTGGTAGAGGCACTCCTCGAGCTCCCCTTACCCAGAGGTTGCAAGCTGATCACATACGCTGACGACATCACCCTCGTCGCCACGGGACCGCAACACCGCACCAAGAGTCAGCGAAGCCTTACCCTCTTCGACAGAAGATGCCGCGATCTTGGCCTCAAGCTGAACCTGGGCAAGTTCAAAACGATGGCATTTGGAGTCCCGATACCAGACACCCCCCTCACCACTGCTGGGGCGGACGTAGAGTGGGTCGAGAACCACCAGTACTTCGGCGTGTGGATTGACAGAAAGCTGATCCTGCACACACAGGCCAACTACCTCAAGGGCAGGACACGCCTCCAGAACCAACGTACTCAGGGCCATCACCAGGTATGCCTGTCGGGCCAGCCAGAGTCAAACGGGCCTTCTTCACACACGCTATCAGGGGTCTGGTGGACTACTCGGCCCCGTGCCTCGTCGCAGCAGCTCCACAGCTGATAAGACAGCTGGAAGTTGTGCAAAACCAGTCCCTCAGGTTGATTGTGTCTGCCCCCCTTTGGACCAAAGTCCTCAACCTGAGGGCCGAGACCCAAATAATGTCGATCTAACACCGCATCGTGCAACTGGCAGCCACTCTCGTCGCGAAGATGGCTGCTTCCTCCAGACCATTCACCACCCCCGGCAGAGTCCTAGCAGTGCTCGACAGAAACCCTCAGCTCTTCCACAAAGTAACTTGGGCACGCAGCGCGGCTGCTGCATTGACCACAACGGGCATTGCTACCACAGTATGAGCTAAGGGACAAGATACCCCGCACCCAGACTACGCGGCCTCATCCCCCTGGCGACCTCTACCTCCCCAAGGCCAGCCTCCACCCAGCGGCCGGAGGCACTCAGTCACCTGCTGCCCCTCACGGAACGTCACACCACTACCATCTACACTGACGGTTCCATTGACCAGGCCACGGGCGCTGCCGGTGCGGTATTCGTCACTGAGGGCGCCACAAACCAGTGGCGTCTCTCGGACGGTGCCTCATCGACTCGGGCAGAACTTGTGGCGATCAAAGGGGCACTCCAACACCTCGGTACCACCAAGCGCCCAAGCGCCCTCATCGCACTGCAGGCCCTCCAACAGCCATGGCCATCAGACAACGTCGATGTGCTCACCAACATCCGTTTGCTGGCCACACAACTCCAAGACACCGGAACTGAGGTCACGCTGACTTGGATACCAGGGCACTCAAACATACGGGGCAACGATCTCGCAGACGAAGCTGCAAAAACCGCCACCACTCATCCTAACCCAGACATCGCCTTGCCCCCCAGCATGGCACAGGTCAAGAGTGCCATCAGGAAAAACATCTCACACCTGCACAAAGAGGAGCACCAAGATGAGACCGATCGGGGTTCACCATCGACCACATGGTGTAGCAGTCTCCCCTGCACAGCTTAGAGAACGGAGATACCCGTTCTCTGAAAACGTGGGTCGCGCAGCCATAACTAATGTAACTTTATTTTTATTATATTTTTCATTATTTATTATATAATTTCTATGTACTTTATTTGTTTTCTATTTATTATATTATTATATATTTTATTGCGCTGCAGACCAGCGCACACCATCAACTTGGCGCGCACTGTCTTCAGACAGTGCGCATATACAATTGTTCATATTTGTTTATAAAATGTTTTTATTATATATATACTCTATATTTTCTGAATAAAAAGGAACCTAAACTGGTTTCGAGTTTTCTCAACCAGTGGACCAACTAGCATTAAACACCAATGCACCAAGCAACAATGGTACTCCCATGCCACGAGAGGTCAACCCCTTCAACTACACCCAAGTACACACCCACGTGTCCGGGCCGACGTCCACAGGATCAGGCTCAGCTACCCCTGCCTACAGGAGCTCGGCGAGGATCTCCCAGTTTTCTTCTGCGATCACTATGAATTTCCAAAACACCCAAGCCACTCCTACACTACATCCTGAAATGTCCAAACACGCAGCACCTCCGCAGAACCAATATGAGGTACCCATATCCAGAAGACCCGCACGCCAGGGAAGAAGCGACACTTATCATTGCCACAACCCCAGCTAAACTTCTGGCGGAAGTAGTGACTATGGCACCGCCACCAAAAAAATTTTTTTTTTTTTTTTTTTTTTTTTTTTTTTCCTGTTGTGATCATGAAGTCTTGCCCATACCGGCTCAGGGGTGTATCCAGCCATTGATTCCATCAAGGAAGCTGGACTCACCTGAGCTGCTTGGGACAATGACTTCACCCCAGTTGCACCAGTTGTGGTGCTTGGAATGCCAACTAACCCTAGAGGGCTCTGTACAGCCGTACTGGCCTTGTGCCAGCAAAATTAAAACAACAACAAACCATCAACGTCATACACAAAGTAACTGCCAGGACAACATTCTTAGCAATCAAATCTAAATATCTAGATGGAGAGACTATGAAGTTATTAGCCATTGCTTTAGTGCAATGTCACTTTGACTATACAAGCTCCACATGGTATTCTGGACAATAAAAAGACTCAAGGCAAACTCCAGGTTTGTCAAAACAGGTTGATACGCAGTCATGAGACTCCCACCACGCACTCACATTGGATACACTTACTATAAGTCTCTAGGCTGATTACCTGTTGCTAAAAGAGTAACGCACTTAAAACTAAATCAGGTTCATCAAATCGTAAATGGTACCTCTTCTGCTTACTTGTCTAACCATTTTACTAGAATAAGCCAGTCATGATATAGGCACCAGATCAAGCCAAGCTTCACTTCACATACCAAGGTTCACAACTACACTGGGAAAGACCAGTCTTAAATAGACACGGGCTGTTGAATGGAACAAACTGCCCACTTCTGTTCAAAATATTAGTGTGAAAAATACCTTTAAAAAAATTTTCAGTATATCCATATATTATTTACAAAATTGTATTATATATGTTTACTAGTATGTAAGAAATTACTCATTGCAATATCTGTATTATCCTTACGATTAAGTTCACCCTTAGATTGTATTATCAGGACCACAATGGAAATGTCTATGGACTTTGTGTAATCCTGGGAAGTGCTCTTTGTACCTTCACAATGACTTGATATATCTTCCAAATAAAATAATCAATCAATCAATCAATCACAGGCTGATATTCGACAAGAGTGGTCTGATTTGGTAGCATAGCTAAGTGCTGATGAAAAACGCAGCCAGAAACTGAGAGGATCTTTTCTCTAAAGTCAAATGCCAAAACGAATAAGAGAATAAGACCAGAATTAATAATTACTTGTTGTTCATCAGCTTAAATATGAAATCAAAGGACAAGAATTGTATTGATTTTGCAAAGGAGATTGCATTTGACTCTTCACAACCACCAAATGTATCACTTCAAGGAGTAATGTCTTCTGTTCTATTCTACTACTGTCTTTGCAGCCTGCTTCTAGAGGAAAGTTGTGCAGAAATTTGAGTTTGATTTTAGGAACAGTGCTTCTTACTCTATGGCAAATCATTTCTCCAATTATATCTTTAAAAACAAGGAAGAGAAAGAGGATGTTGTTTTCAACCTTAAGGTAAAGAATTGTATTTATTCAATGAACAGTTTGTGTAGAATAAAAGATTGAGAATAAATGCTCAAATAGCTTTATTTTTTATTAATGGAATAATATATATCATATGTGCCCAGGCCATTAATAGTTAAAATGTGCAAATATATTAGAATCTGTTTTGATTGAAGTATTTCCTCCATTCCAGGCAAGGAATCGTGACACAGTTGAGTTTTCTTATCTTATTTTGTTGATACAGACTGCTTGATATGATGAAGCCGAGAGAGGTTTGAGTTGAAGTCGTGTCTGAGAGGACTGATGCGACTTGTCTGGCCAGAGTCTGAAGGTGATCTGATTTAGATGTCAGTAGCCTAGGTTAGAAGGGATGAAGGACCTTCTACCCTGGCTGAGAGCTTGAACTGAACTCTGATTTGGATCTGATAGCAGCCTGGATAGAGGGATGAAGGACCTCTATCCAGACTGACTGCTTGCCGTGAACTGATGTGTGACAGAGAGCTTTGACTGGGTCGAGGGATGAAGGATAAGGAACTGCCATCCCGACTTGAGAGGAGATTCCTTAGGAGTCAAGGGGATAAGGAGTGACATCCAGGCGATACCTTGAGAAATGACGAGTACTTTGGTATCTGACCCTTGGAGTATAATTAGCCTCCGTGGACACCTGCGGAAAGGTGAGATGAAATGACCTTAGCTTGAAACTGACCCTAGGGAGTTTTGAGAAAAGGGTGACCCTGATAATCTGATAATTGGAAGGGGGACATCTCCTGGGATTAAGACGGCCAGGTGCAGGAAGATGTGTCAACTTTCTCTCTCTCTCTCTCGGTTACTTGATACAGAGGGATTATGAATACTATTTAGATAGTATGATACACAAATAATTACAACAAAACCTAGTTTTAATTACACTAAAACATACCAGTCACTGAAAAACTACTTTTTTGTTATAAAGTGTTGAATTAACGTCGGATAAGGCGTAGGGACTTTGCCTTTTGTAATTAGGGACATGTAGGGACTTTTCGTTACACCTGTAGGGATTTTAAGACCCAAAACCCAATTTTGGGTTGGCTACACTGTCTCAGACATTGGTAATACCTGGCTACAAGAAGGGGGGGGGGAAGTGGACCAGGAACCACTGGAAGCTAAATATGCCATTCATACACAAAGGCGGTAATCGTCACACCGCACCTTGCAGTCAAAGCTCGTCAGTGATTAACTTTGACTGTGAGGTGCAGTGTGACGAGTCGTCACACTGAGGGCCACTGCAACTTGAACGAGTTTTTAATAACGGCATGACGAGTAAGCCAGTGGGTGGCACAACCCCGATAGAAACCTTAACTCTTAGGGCCGTATTCTTAAACGTCACGAAAACGACAACTACTACTGTCCCCATCCACAATAATGTCGTGTCACAATGTGCATATTCTTAAACATTCATTTTTCTCGGAAATGATTTGGCAACACTGGTTGTGCGAGAAGAAAGAATTAGTAACAGACACTTGTATTTTGGTCTATCAAAATTAAAGAATAGTGTAAATACAAAAAAATAAGAGCATTATATTGGTATATACAAATACCTAGTAGAGTTTATAGGGGAGTGAAGAGAGGAAGGAATTATGGCTGGTGGGGCAGTGAAGGACTTGAACTTGGACTTAGGAGTCATCTAGTGTAGATTGTGGGGGCGGCTTTGAAATCTCCGTTCTCTCACACATTTGCTGAGAGAAAAGTCTCTCCTCTTGGGTTATCAACTTACTTCAATGAATATGTACCGATCTATTTAATTAAACTCGCTTTTATACGCTTCTAGGAGGGTTGCACAAGCGTTGTGAATATTCAATGATCTCCAAAACAAAGTGAACATACAATAACGGCATGAAATAAACAACGAAAAATTTGTGACAAGGGGTGATGGGCCCGACAAATCTTCCGACAATTTGTTGTTTTTGTCGGAATGATGGTCCCAGAGGTGGCGTTTAAGAATACTCCTTTGGGATGTGTGGGGTGTGTCGGTACAGAAGTTTGGCTTAAGAATACGGCCCTCAAACCAGAAACTGGCAGATAACTCGCTAGATATCCTTCAGTCGTGGACTTAGTTCTGCCAACAGACAGTTGGCTGCACAACCATGGACACTTCGAATGTGTCATAGACCAGTAGGCAGTTGTAAGGCGCTGTAAACAGCATCTAAGATAGTGCGTGAATGCAGCCAGCAACCAAGCTAAAGCGCTACTAGTCACTAGAGTAAGGCGGACTGGAGGAATACTGAACTAGCAGGCGAGCGAGAACAGGAGTCCTCACGGGACGGCTGCTGGGCCAGGACTGGGCCGAGGGGAGGCGACCGGTGTGGCGGGTAAAAGTGACGACCGTCTCAAAAGTGGCGACATCGCTTCTGCGCATGCGCTGGAACCTTCTGCGCTGCCAGCCGCATGACTCAAACATTGCAGTGACTGCTAGCCTTACTCTCTCCGTCTGTCTCCCTCGCCTCTGTCCCGCTCCGCCCTCCCCTGTCTGTCGGACTGTCCCGCTCTCCCCGCTATCAGGCTGAAACTTGTCGGCCTCCGAGATGCGTAACTATATATATATATATATATATATATATATATATATATATATATATATATATATATATATATATAAATATATATATATATATATATATATATATATATATATATATAAATATATATATATATATATATATATATAAATATATTTATATATATTATATATATATATATATATATATATATATATTTATATATATATTATATATATATATATATATATATATATATATATATATATATATATATCAAATGAAATAGTGCATGCATATTTGCACAACTTTATTAATGACAGACTCCTCCTCATTCTATCGCGTTCAGCGAGCGACTGTAGTGATGACCGACCACCATCATCTCCTCAACATTCTGCCGACAGCAGTACGACATTTCTACTCCCAGCGCATGCGCAGAAGCGATGTCGCCACTTTTGAGACGGTCGTCACTTTTACCCGCCACACCGGCAACGCCGCGACAGCTAAATGGTGGGTTCGCACTGCGCAGCGCGAGTTGGCAGTTGCTGCATCATTGCCAAGTCACACGATCTATTAAGATTCATTGCCATATTGAGCACTTAATTTCCAATTGTATCACACACACACACACACACACACACACACACACACACACACACACACACTTTCTAGGCTGAACTACCAACTACCAACTCTTGAGAAAATAAGAGAGAGGGGAGACTTTATAGCAGTGTATAGAGCATCAAAAGGTCTGAAAAAAATTAATAGATTATCTGTTTGTGCGGGACGACAGGACGACAGAACGACAAGAGGACACGAGAAGAAACTGAAAAGAACTACATGCAAGAGAGATAAAAAAAATACAGCTTCCCATATAGAAGCATACAACCCTGGAATAAACTTGATGCAGAAGTAATTAATGCAAGAAACTATTCATGATTTCAAAAGTAAACTGGATAATAGTAGATTTTGAGACGGGACAGTACGAACATAGCTCTTTTTCTGTATATTAGAACTAGTTGAATACATACACACACACACACACACACACACACACACACACACACACACACACACACACACACACACACACACACATTGTATATACAGGCCACCTAATAGGAATGTAAACAGCTTTATAACACACTAGTAGATCTTCATACTTCAGCTAATGATAAATAATATCACATTGTTGATGTATTTGTAGATTTTTACTTAGATTTGCTAAAACACAGTAATGTTACTTCAGTTTATGAATTGATTGATTTAATGTCTTCCTCTTCCCTGTTTCCCTTAACCACGAGACTAACAGAATAACACACACCTCGGCACACTAATTCACCATATATAGGGTCTACAGATATACACTCAAATATTAATAATTCCATACGACATACAATTATATATAAAAAAAAAACATCATTCTCCAGTCATTTCACAGTTTAAGCAAAATTTTTTTTAAATAATCACAATATTTTATTGAAAAGTGAATAACAACGCTTACTACATTAGAGAATTTCAGTGGAGAATTTGCTCAAGTAAATTGGACAAATGTTATAGAATCAAGTTGTTCCAACGAAACGTAGTCTGTTTCAATACAAATTTAACATGTTATATATATATATATATATATATATATATATATATATATATATATATATATATATATATATATATATATGTACATATAAAAAAAAAACCATTATCCGGCTAAAAGAATTCGTGTGAATTATGAAAATGAACTAAGTCCATCTATCACACAGGGTTTGAAAAACAGTATAAAACTGAAAAACCGATTGAAGAGACTGGCAAAAGAATGGTCTTTAACGTTCAAAGAAACATCTAAAATAGTGAAAAAACTAAAATATACTATAAGGGCAGCGAAAAAATAATTATGTAAAGATTAATTGAAACCAACCACGGAAATCCTAAACTGTTCTCGAAATTTTTTAACTTTATACTTGAACATCTAATACAGCTGATAAACATTCAATTGAGTTAACACTTTTGTAGTGATATTGCAAGCGAACACTTTATAAAAATTGGAAACTCAGTATCTAATAGCAATGATGATGATAATCATACCCAATATTTATACAACTCTCCTCTTTTTCAATGCATTTACCTACAACAGACAACACTAACATTGAAAACTATCTAAATAGTCTTGTATATGTTGCTCCTCTATATGATGACATATCCCCCAAAATTTCTAAAGCACACATGCCTTCAATCTTTGGTCATTAACTTTTTCCAAACAAATTGAAAAAGGCCAAGGAGATTCCCGTGTATAAGTCAGGTAATGGGTATGATATTAACAACTATCGATCTATTTCAATACTACCCACATTTAGTAAAATATTTGACAAGGTAATTGGCACTCGTTTCATAAACTACCTAAGAAAGAACCAAATGCTTCCCGAGTGTCAATACGGTTTTCTTGCTAATCATTCTAACAAAGTTTACAGAATCTGCAATATTGCAGAGACATTAATAATGTTTATGAATACTTAAAAGAAAAGCTTTATGTTGTTGGGGTTTTCATAGATTCATTCAAAGCATTTGACTCATTAAATCATTATATATTATATGACAAACTAAAACACATTGGAATTAGAGGTGTGTCTTTACAATGATTAAATAGTTATATAAATCATAGGACTCAAGCTGCATATTGTAACACTAGTTATTCTCGTTTTACAACTGTATCACAAGGTGTATCACAGGAATCAATATCAGGGCCTCTCTTGTTTCTCATCTACACCAATAACATAACAAATGAAAGTTCAGAATAATTGATTGATTGTTCATGATGATAACACCAACATGTTGCTTGCTGATAAGAATATAAATCATTTACATTCCAATTTAAATTTTGAATTAAATTAATAAATCGGTGGATTGAACTATAAATTAACTCGCAATTTTACTAAAAACCAATAGCGTGTACAACAAACTGAATTATTAGGTATTTTGATTAATGAAAATGTTAATTGGATTCATCATATCAATAAAATATGTGAAATTATCAAGAATTTGTGGCATATTATATGATACGTAATCACTTTACAATAGAAGCTATGATGAGTATTCATTATATTCTATGTTATCTATGTTACTGTATATGTATATAGGCATGTACAGTCGCCCTAAGAGGTGATGTCGCCTAATTCAGATTGTTTCGTTCTGGTGACATCTGGCAACTGCACCAACATGTACATTCTCTACTGGCTTTATTTACTTTTTATCACAATTATTTTTAACATTAAAATACATAATAACATTTTTACAAACATTACCACAATACAAATAATTGTCCAAAAGTAGTATTAAGTCAATGCATCTGGTATATAAAGAAGATATAGCAATATTTACTTAAATATCAATATTAAAATTTCAATGACATTACAGTAATCATAGATTAGTGACCAGTGTGTAAAACATTATATTAGTTATAGCCTTTTATAAATATGAAAACATATTTAGTAATCTATTACCAGTATTTGAAGATATCAATTATAGCCTATAACCAGTATTTGAAAATATATTAATTATAGCCTATTACCAGTATATGAAAATGTATTAATTTCCTTCTTGGCTAGTACAGTGGTAGCGCGCTGGCCTTGCATTCGCTTGGTCGGGAGATCGAGTCCCCGCCCGGGCCCGTGATGCTTAAGCTGTTTACTGGGAGGAACTGCTGTGGTCGGGCACCACAGTGGGGCAGCGATGGTCCACCACGACTGTGAGGCATAGTCTTCTAAACAAAAATTTAGTAATACCTAGTAGTAATTTTATTATATTACCGTTATTAAATTATTTTAATAGTTATAGCCTATTTTTATTGTTCAAAGATATGTTAATTATATTATATTACCGTTATTATTATTATTTGAAGGTATATAAATTATTTTATATTACCATTATTTAAAGAATAATTATAGCCTATTGTTATTATTTGAAGATATATGCATTATTTTATACCACAGTTATTTAAAGACGATATATTCATTATAGCCTATTATTATTATTTGAAGATATAAAATATTTTCTATTACCAGCATTTTTATTATATAATAAAACATTAATTATAATATTATTATCATTATTTAAAGATATATTAATTATAACTTATTATTGGTATTTAAAGATATATTGATTATTGTCTATTACCAACCGTTATGTGAGGCCTATGAATAATAATTATAGCTTATTACGTTAAATAGCCTATTACCAATATTTTAAATAACATCCTGCACGATGACGTTATCGTCAAGCGAGAGTTTGAATGCAAATTTTATATTATCATAAACCTTGATGGAGTGTTTAAACAATTCATACATATTGTTTTGTGTTATATTTTGCTGGATATTTAAGATCATCACGAATACATAGTTTTATGCATATAAGAAAGAGTTTGACCAGACAGGGAGCGAGCTCGGAAGCACATTTTTTGAGAACAGCAGGAGGGAATCAAGAGAATCGAGAATCAAGGTCAGAGAGGGAATGGAAAACGTCATAATGACGAATTTTTATTTTTGAGACTTTGAATGGTTATTAGTGCTGGAGGTCCTGTTGTAGAAAGGTTCTCACGTTGGCAGCAATTATATTTTTTAATGCGTGTATATATATATATATATATATATATATATATATATATATATATATATATATATATATATATGTATATATATATATATATATATATATATATATATATATATATATACTATATATATATATATATATATATATATATATATACATATATATATATATATATATATATATATACTATATATATATATATATATATATATATATATAATATATATATATATATATATATATATATATATATATATATATATATATATATAATATATATATATATATATATATATATATATATATATATACATATATATATATATATATATATATATATATATATATATATATATATATACATACATACATATATATATATATATATATATATATATATATATATATATATTTTCCTCCAAGTCACAATTTTTTTTTCTTCAGCTCGAGCTGTTCTTTCTTTATTTCGGGGATATAATCAGTAACTTTTTCAGACTGTACACACAGTCTACATACGGCTGATTTTCTAAGGTACTGACTGGCAAACATGCCATTGCATCTCTCACATTTCTTTAGTGTAGAAGGCTTTTTGGAAGTGTATTAAGATTCAATTATTAAACAAAGTACATGAAAAGCCCTCTCAAAATTACGTAAAGTAGTGACAATGAATTGAAATTGAGTAAGTAAATGCATGGAAAAAGATACTGCTGTGTTAGATGCCTCCAACACTGGGAGTTCGCACCCACAGTATCTTGAAAATGCCGCAAAGACCAATCGTTTTGCCCTGAGCCTTGGTCACGAGTGAGACTTTAACAACCCGGCGCTTACAACTACAGCAATCAGCTTACAGCACTCGGAGCAAAAACGGGCAAAAGAGGAAAGGAAACCAGCAACCAGTCTCACCTTCCGAAACGCCTAACTCAGTTATCGTCGACTCTTTCGAAGCCTCGCCAGCAGCAATTGTCGCCAAGTATGAAACTGTGACTCAACAGAGAATCGGACGATATTCCAGCGAAACCAGGAAGCTGAAATATTCCCTTAGGTGATGAAATAAGATCATAGAAATTTCCTTCAGAAGATAGTTGATACAACTCAAAGAGCTCACAAAAGATAACCTGCTACGGAAGGAAGGAGAACCAGCTACCATGAAGAATAGGGATGAGAGGACCTCCGTAAATAGGAGAGGAGAGGGGAACTCAGACCAGTAACTGGTTCTCAGTGAAGCTTTTATAGAGTAGAGGTCGCTACACTCCTCTACACCGCAGACCCATATGACGGGCATGGTCCAGCTAACTAGGACCACGCAACTCCAACCATTGGCGCTAAGGAGATCATCTGCCTGCAGTCTAATCCACCACTGCTGCTGCCCAGTGGCTTCACCGTGACCCTGGCATGGGGGACATAGCAGTGTTGCACCTTGTCCAAGGGTGACCTGAGACTATGAGGGGGACCCAGGGTCCTTATCCACAGAGCAACCATAAGCCTTATGTTTTGCCATAAGAAAACAAAATGGCGGATTTCAGCCCATAAGTCTGTTAAGTCGCCCATAACTGCTATGTTTTTCCATAACTTATGCCATCTCGGAGTAACCTTAGCGAGCCATGTTTTGACATAAGCATCAACATGGCGGACAACCAACAACCCTGGGAGCCTCTCCTCAGGAAGATTCTTCCTAGAAGAGACATTCTTCGTGAGTTAAGTGACGAGGAACTTATCAAGAGGTATCGCCTGAATCGTGCAGGGATACTTTTTGCCACTGACCTTGTGAGAGACACCCTGCAAAGTGACACCAAGAGGAACCAAGCACTGTCCGCAGAGATGAAGGTTATCATAACTTTACGTTTCCTTGCCACTGGGAAGATGCAGCAGTGCAATAGTGATGACATGGGGGTTTATCAATCTACAGTCAGTAGAGTTATATCTCAAACACTTGATGCTCTATTGAACATTAACATACCGAGCAAATTTATTAAGTTTCCCTACACTGTATATGCTGTAGAAAGGAAGAAGGAAGTATTTTTCCCCATAGCACAATTTCCGGGTGTAATTGGTCATTGACTGCACACACATAAGAATTGTGGCACCAAAGCAAGAAGAGGCAGCATATGTCAATAGAAAAAGATGCCACGGCATCAATGTCCAACTCATATTTGAGGCCATCTACAAGATAATTGAAGTCCTTGCCAAGTGGCCCGGATCTGTGTATGGCCCATACACAGACACATTTTTCATCGTGATGCGATGGAGCATGAGGCGTCCGACCGTGGGGTATACCACGTGGTAGGTTTCAAGCAGGACAATTTCTCAACACCATGGCCGTGGCGCACGACGTCGAAGGCAAGCGTACCAACATTCACCAGCAAGTGTGTGGCGGCGTGATTGGTATGCTTGACTAGGCGGGAAAAACGTAAACATTGCTCCGAGAAACGTTTCCCAGGTTTTGCACTCCATCAACATGTCCACTTCTAAGGTAAGATTTGCATGTTTCTCGATTTAATTATAATACTAGACTATTATTATCAATTACATAGGATGTCACTGTAGAAATTAAGGTAATCAATAAGTGTGTTATTCAAAAATAAGGTCTTGTATTCCCAGTAACATGAGTGGGCATACCCTCGCCTAACAGATCCAGCCCTCACCATTCTCCGTACCCTTGTTTCCATACACATAACAACACAGTCACGTTAACATGAAACATTTGCAAAAGAATATTGATGATAACTTCTAGTATTACACTGTAGGTATGAATGCGTGACGGGAAGTGGTTCATATAGACGGTGAAATTATTGGTAGGACTCACAAGAGTACCTGTTCTTAAAACCCTTTGTTATATTGTATTGCATGAATATTGATTTATATATATATATATATATATATATATATATATATATATATATAAATATGTATGTATATATATATATATATATATATATATATATATATAAAAATAGTATGTATATATATATATATATATATATATATATATATATATATATATATATGTATGTATATATATATATATATATATATATATATATATATATATATATATACATATATACATATATTATATTATAATTTTTTTGCCATATCCACTATCATTACATGTTTGTAACCCTTGCTAGTTCTAAATAATTCATCTGTTCACAAAACTCACTGTAGCATACTTTACAGGCTGCACCAATCAATGATGACCAGGTTCATCAGTTGATTGAACTCATTGAGGGAAGGGCAGATGTCTTGACTTCTAAGTCAACTGACCCTTCCCTCCCAGGAAAGCGGACAAGGGCTTGGGAGGAAATTACCTCCCTTTTTAATGCAGGGAACCCGGGACATTCTCTTCGAACTGTTAGGCAATTGAAGAGAAGCTGGGACCACATTAAGAGAAAGTAAGTCTAATCTGCACGCACACCAAAACACACACACACACACACACACACACACACAACTGAGTTAAGGGGTTAGAATAATATATAGTAGATAAGTGAAAGAGTTATGTAAGGACTGTGGCTAAAGAATTCCACCTCACATCTGTACGTCCTAGAAGGCTATATAGAAAATTAGTAATATATTTCCTTCCCTAGCTTTTAAAGGGAAAGATTTTTTTAAGAATACCAGGGTATAATACCCTAGTATTCTTTAAAAAAATCTTTTCCTTTAAAAGCTAGGGAAGGAAATATATTACTAATTTTCTATTATCACTCCTGTAGATTTCACACATACATTACATAACATACTATCTCAGGATCTTTTTAGAAAAAATAACACCGTGCTACTTTGGGATTTTAACATTAATCTCCTTGAGCATTCTTCCCATCAACCAACTAACCACTTTTTAAATTCTATGCAAACATTAAGTTACTTCCCGCACATATCTACTCCTACTAGATTTCCTGATAATCATAATTTAGGTCAACCCTCACTCCTCGACCACATTTGGACAAACTTCACTCCACTATCTACCTCGGGAATCATCCATTACCAATTATCTGACCACCTCCCCACTTTCCTACATTTTGCATTAATGTCTCATCCTTGTACTAAGCATAAAATAGTCTACAGAACCTTTAACAGATTTCAACATAACTTAGTTTCCACTAATTTATCTGTAATTAACTGGAATGCTTTTCTTTAATTCTGATGACAAATGTAAACTTCAACAATTTTATGGAAACATATTTACTCAGCTTTATGCACTTTCCACTCAATTATACACTACCAAAATTCTAATTTACACTAACATTTAGTATCCCCTTCTTCCATAACATTAAATGATATCTTCTCTTAGAACCAAGGCACTGGACCGGGAATACAGGAAGAGAGTGAGGGGAACCGGGGGTGGACCACCACCAACTCCACCAAAGTACAGCCAAGACCAGGAGACAGTGCGCTCCCTCATGGCTAAGGATTTGGCAATGGGGGACCAAAACACAGAATATGGAATTGCTCCCGTGCATGGTAATAGTCTTTGGTTTCAGTAATTGTCATTCAAGTAAATCAACAAATAGATCTCAAGATGGGCAAAATAATTGTGAAGATCTGGTGCGAGGAGAGGATTTCGAAAAGGAAAGAGATTGTGTGGATCACAATGATAACTGTCCTGCTTGCAAGAAACAATGTTTAGATGATGACTTAGTAATGGGAATTATCATCTTTTACAGAGTTTGCCTCTCTAAGGGCCTCCCATCCCGCCAACACCAACACTCCTGTTGCCTCATCCTCCAGTGCTCCAGCTTCCTTTTCCATCTCTTCCTTTGCTCCAGCTGCCTTCTCTGCCAGCTCCATTCTCCTGCCTCCTACACCCTCCACATCTCACTCTTCACCCCCTGTCTCTTCTTTGTCTCCAGCTGTGCCACCTGTTTCTTCTGTAACTTTCACCCTTCCATCACCACCTCCAGTATTTAATGATCCTTCCATCTCTGTTTCTCCTAAATCTTCTATCTCTGCAACCTTATCCTCTCATTCTTCAACCATTTCCCCTTCTAACAATCCTCCACAATCAGTCTTGAAGAGGAAAAAGGCATCCCGATCACCATCCAGTGAGGTGGGGGGGTGCCTTGATGCCATCTCAGAGAGATGAAGAACTCCACTTCTTACGAAAGAAGTTGGAAGACACCAAGCTGATTGTGGAGGAAAGTAATCTTGAACTGTCACGCCTTCACATAGAGCTGGCAAAGAGGAAGTTGGAGAGCCATGAGGTCCAGCAGGCTGATGAACTGGCACGCCTTCAAATAGAGCTGGCAAAAAGGAAGCTGGAGAGCTATGAGGTCCAGCAGGCTGATGAAGAAGCCCACCATGGAGAAGTCCTTAGCCTGGTTGTGTCAATGAGACAGTTGGTGACTTCTGTTTTTGGAAGGTGTCAGAGGTCTGACAATTGATAATCATTTTGAAAATTCTTATCTTTTATTTTTCTTAATTTGTTGGTTGAAATAATGGTGGTTTTTTATTCCAAAGAATTTATTATTTTTTTTAATAAACATGTTTTCTAAGGAAATATACATACTTTAAAGCAAAACTTCCTGTGTGTGACTAGTACCTTCTTTTCTTGCAGATTTTAAATAGAATACAATTGTACTAAAAATTTTAACTTATGAAAATACAATTTTCAGTAGCATGGACAACCTCAAATACTATGATTTACTCTGCTACAGTCTTCTCCCTTCAACACAAAACATCTTCCAGCAAATCATACATCCCTTGGATCAGTGCATCAATGAGGAGTGCACTGGCAGACAAGGACAGTGATGAAGGTCCACAGGACACCAGGTGCTTATGGAAATAATCTATTGGCAATTTCAGACCTCCTGGTTTGTCCTCCCACCACATTGTCCCGATAGTCTGGCTCAGGAATGCCTTGGTAGTGGTTCTCCTCCACATTATCAGGGCTTTCCTCCAAAGGCAATTCATTTCGAATTGCAATGTTATGGAGGACAGCAGCTGACGTAATGATATTATTTGCTGTCCCTACATCAGTCCTAATAGTCTTTGAGAGGACAGCAAATCTCCTCTTCAGCACTCCAAAGGCTCGCTCAATGCAATTTCGAGTTGTGACTTGTGCCACATTGAAGCGATGTTGGTGTGGGGTATTTGGGTTGCCATAAGGAGTGAGGAGGTAGCTTCGCAGTGGATAGGCACTATCTCCCAGCAGAAAGCCTCGGTACTGTCCATCTTGGAGAGCCTGGCAGAGACAAGATGAATTAAAAATTCTAGAGTCATGTGCACTACCTCCCCAGTTCACCACAAGAGTAGTGAAAACAAGGGAGGCATTACACACGGCCATAACGTTAAGCGCAAAGAAGTCTTTGCGACAACGATACAGCTCGGCTTCATCTCCGCCAGGGCTCCTGATGGGTATCAGAGTACCATCAATACAGCCAATGCACCCGGGCATCTGCGCTATAGTTGAAAAGGCCTGCATCTCAAGATGCTCTTCTGCTGGAGTAGGAAACCTTATATGCCTTGAAGCTATTTTGGTCATGGCACAGGTTACCCTCCTCACACACCGACACACACTGGCCTTGGACATATCTGCTGTGTCTGCAATTGTTAGCTGCATGTCACCTGTTGCTAGGTAACGAAGAGCAGCTAACAATTGCAGTCTTGGAGTGATACGGAGACCTGCCAGAAAAAAAAATTACATAAATTTTTGGTGTACCAAATCTAATTATAATCATTGCATCCTTATATGGAATCAACCTAAAAAGTATATGAGTTTATGTAAGTCCACATCACTGCCTGCCATTTTTAATACTAATGCTATTGATACCTGCTGTTCGGGCTCTTCATATCTACGGTAAAATACAAAATGTGTGATAAATACTCTGAGAAACTCATAGGAGCCACATTGCAATCTGTAGCCATCAGTGATGTTTTTAATATGACAAAGCTACTATCTATGTCTAAAATTGAAAATTCTAGTTTTGATCAGGAGATAGCAGCCATATTCAAATAAGATATAGCTTATACTTTTTATAAATTGGTTTAAAGATTTTGGATGACATATACATATTGATTAGTATATATGCTCTTACCCCTTCTGTTTATTGAGGTGGGAAGGTGCCGACGTAGTTCATTGAGAAGGTTTGTCACACAATCCTTCGAGAGGCGAAACCTCTCAATGAACTCTTCATCGGTGCACTCATCAAAGGGATCTATCCTCTGCCGGAAGATACGTCGCCTGCATCTAGGATGTTGAGGCTGAAGGACTGCACCCACATCAATAATGTTGAGAACTTGATCGATGACTGCAACGTTGTCCATGCTGCAGAAAACACATTTTAATTAGAGCAATCAATATCTACAATAACATAAGTTCAGGGCTCACGCTGGCGCTCGCCATTTTCGCCATATACGATAAAATAAAGACAATAGCAATAATTATATCACATCGACGAATGTTCTTGGCGACCGTATATGTATTCGTATTCTGTCAGTGTACGTGGATCTAAACAATCCGTGCACATTGACAGAATTCACTTACCTCAAGCACAGCATGTCATGCAAAGTACAGCACACACACACACACACACATATATATATATATATATATATATATATATATATATATATATATATATATATATATATATATATATATATTTTATTTTTATTTGGGTACAAAGTTCGCTAAAAGTTTTAAATGCCCTGAATGAGTGTAAAGTGCTATAGACCTATCAATGGGTGAGTATATGGCACTAATCTATTCTATTTTGGTGATAGTCTTCAGTCAGAACATGTAAAATGTATCTTCTCTTTATATGGACTGGCAACAACTGTTATTTTTTACGAAATGCTTACAGATACGGCAGCCCTACCCCGTAGTCATCCCCTATTCGTACGGCTACCATACCTGTGTAACCTAACCTCATTAACCGTCAGTCCCCTCACACAGAAAGACAACATTCACTTACTCAGCCTAGCCTACTTTTATGAAAGGTGTTTCAAAGCAAACAACAGGTTTCCATAGTTTTTGGGGATATTCAATGAAAACATTGGGACCATTATTCCTCACAATTAGTTAACAAAGTTTTAAACATTTCCCTGCTTCTATATGCACTGATATTTTCACTATGGTTTCCTTTTCTCATACTGTTTAATTTGATTGGCAACAATTGTTTGTTTTCTGTAAACTTAACCTAACCCAACTTCAATAACCTAACCTAACCTCATTAACCGTCAGTCCCCTCACACAGAAAGACAACATTCACTTACTCAGCCTAGTCTACTTTTATGAAAGGTGTTTCAAAGCAAACAACAGGTTTCCATAGTTTTTGGGGATATTCAATGAAAACATTGGGACCATTATTCCTCACAATTAGTTAACAAAGTTTTAAACATTTCCCTGCTTCTATATGCACTGATATTTTCACTATGGTTTCCTTTTCTCATACTGTTTCATTTGATTGGGCCAAAAACATACGTTTGACTCATTACAAATGAAATTTAAATATAATAATGCATGAAGTAAGAGGACGGGCCTGGGCGGCCTGTATTTAAACACCTCCCTACTTTAAATTTATGCACCATTTCTACACGACGGCTCACTAAATCTATTCTAACCACAAGTTTCTATCGCTAGGTAAAGTTAAAAACTTACTTTTTTCTCCAAGGAGCCTTGAATCGTCGCCGAAATGTTAAATAAGATGCCAGCAGGAAATCTGTCTGCAGGCAGCCGTGGGGTGTACCATGGAGTGTGTCAATGCGTTTGTAACGGGATCACAACTCTGATACTGAAAATCATTAATTATTTGCTTACGAGTTAAAAAATCAAGTAGATTTGAGGATATGAATCTGAAAAATCGTTTTAGAGTGTACCTATTACGATTTCATGCCGAAAGATGCTCTATTTGTCCGTAAATTAAGCCATGGAGTGCCTCGTCGCACGGGGGTAGCTGCACCATGAAATTCTCTCCATACACCATCCCACGTCGCGCGCTCCACGGCCAAAAATGTCTTCTTGAAACTGAACCATGGGGTTCCGATGCAGAAGTGGCCAATGGGGCTACGACAAGCTGTTCTTGAAACCGGCCCTATGACGCAAGGATTTTCAATGCAAGTGCAGTAAGACACCTATTTAAGAGAGGTATAATACCACCAGGAAGCCACTTGGTGGAAGACAGTTTTTATCCCAGCCGACGGTATCTGCCGGACTCATTTATAGACCACCAACACACAATAATAATAGCGATAGAAAATTATTCGATCAGATAATCGAAGTAAGTAATTCATTTGAAAGCGTAATTTTTGGAGACTTTAATCTTCCTGTAACTTAATGGGGAAATTCTCTTATATCTCATATGGGTCACGACTTATATATTAATTTGTTAGAGTGGCTTAAGTCAACACGTAAGCAAACCCACGAGGTGATAATATACTAGACCTTGTATTTTCAACAAACGACGGTCTAGTAAGTAACGTTAATACGGGCCCAGAATTCAGCACCAGCGACCATAAAATTGTTTCTTTTAACTTAAATCTCGCAGTTTACACAGATAACGTAAGCGAAGAACTTATCTTCATGTATCGCAAAGGTAACTTTGAAAAATTGAGAAAGCTTTTAGCAGATACTGATTGGAGCATAGTAGAAAACGAAACTGATGTAATTAAATCATGGGAAAATTTATATAACATCCTAAATGGAGCCGTTAAATTATGCATTCCCGTTTGTAAGAGACGTCCATGTAAAAATAAAAATATTAATAAACCAAAATGGTGGAATAGCCAAAATGAGGCAGGATTATTACTTAAAAAGCGCGCACATGGTAAATATTTACGATCACAAAACGAAAACGATAAAATAGAATTCGAAAGACTAAGACGCGAAACAAAAAAGATAATTAGACGAAGTATAAAAGATCTCGAAATATATATTGCAAATAAAACGAAATCCAACCCCAAAGAGTTTTACACCTACGTACGTAATAAAAAAGTTATCACAACCTAAAAGACGATAAGGAAATAAATACAGAATCAGAAATGGCCGAAGTACTAAATTATTATTTTGCATTCGTTTTTACCATTGAAGACACCGATGAAATTCAGGAAATAACCCCAGCTAAACCTAACTTAATTCCTTTAAGCGATTGTGACTTTACTGAGGATACTGTAACTAAGGCACTTGATAAAATTAAAGTAAATAAAACTCCTGGTCCTGATTGTATTGCACCGAGAGTCTTAAAAGAGGCAACATATCAAATCAGCAAACCTCTTGCAATACTATTCAATAAATCTTTAAATTCTGGAAAAGTTCCCGACATTTGGAAATTAGCAAATGTTACCTCTATATAAAAGAAAGGAGATAAATCACTACCGACTAACTACAGACCAATCAGCCTCACATCCGTAGTTGGTAAATTAATGGAAACTATAATACGCGATAAACTAGTGACTTTCCTAGAAGAAAACAGCATGATTAATAATTCTCAACATGGTTTCCGTAACAAACGCTCTTGCTTAACGAATCTCCTTGACTTTTATAACGATGTATTCAACATTTATGACGAGACAAAAGCGGTTGATATAATTTATCGAGTTCCAAAAAGCGTTTGACAAAGTTCCCCATATTAAACAAATTAGAATCACACGGCATATCTGGGAAAATTCTTAAATGGGTTGAAGACTGGCTTTCCAACAGAAGGCAACGCGTTGTCATAAACGGTAAATCATCTAACTGGCGAGACGTTAAAAGCGGTGTGCCACAGGGCTTAGTACTTGGTCCCATTTTTTTAAAAATTTATGTCAATGATATTGATGAAGGCCTCACCTGTAAGATATCAAAATTTGCCGACGATACGAAAATCACGAGTAAAGTAACTACAACCGCCGATAAACTACATTTTCAATCAAACCTCGACATGTTAGTCAGTTGGTCAAAAAAATGGCAAATGAAATTTAATGTTGATAAATGTAAAGTTTTGCATATCGGTAGCAACAATCAATTCACTAAATATACAATGAATGGCTCTGAACTTTCCAAGGTTAACCATGAAAAAGACTTAGGGGTAACTATTAGTAACGACCTCAAACCAGATAAACATTGTTCAGACATTGTAAAATAAAGCGAACAAACTGGTCGGCTTCATCGGTAGAACTTTTGAGTATAAATCTGAAAAAGTTATCCTTACACTATATAATGCACTCGTACTCCCTCATCTAGAATATTGCATTCAATTTTGGTCACCATACTATAGAAAAGATATTAATAAGCTGGAGAGAATACAAAGAAGAATTATTAAAATGATCCCAAGATTGCGAAACAAGTCTTACGAAGAACGACTAAAGGAGCTGAACTTATTCATTTTATCCAAACGTAGGCTACGAGGGGACCTAATTGAGGTTTTTAAAATTGTCCATAGTTTTGATAATATTAACATAAACGAATATGTAACTACCGATCTCACAAGCACCACCCGTAACAATGGCTTAAAGATCGTTGGTAAGCGTTTTAGATCGAATGAAGCGAAGCACTTTTTCTTCAATAGAATCGTAAATGTTTGGAATTATCTCCCAGCACAAATAGTTAACAGTATTACAATTGAATCGTTTAAGAAGAAACTCGATAAGCACTTAGCATCCGTTCACCAAGTCGAATATTTCACTACTGTGAAAAAAAATTTTTATTTTATTTTTTTTTTAGCATAGATTACTCCTTGTTTTTCTCCCTTTCCTATACAAATTCCATGATAGTTTTTCCATACTACATGGTATCACTTCCTCTTCCGGCCAGCTTCGGCTGGAGGGAGAGGTGGGTGGGGAGGACCCTTCCACTTTGCTGTCCCTTTGTCTCTTATCAAGTAGATATAGTAGTAGTGTAGCTAAACAGACAGCCTCGTTAGGTCCAGTAGGACTGTTGATGTCTGTTCTTTCTTTGTACTCCTTTGTACCTTACATGCGACCTTAGCCTGGACCAGTCAAACTACAACAAGTTAGTCCATTGCAATGCATTTGTCACGTCCCTCAGAAGTCACGAGGACACCACACAAACAGTTAATTGAATAGGCTATGTTCTGGCGAACTGGCAACCCTAGCCAGATCACTCAGGTCATCCTCCTCATATATCTTGTGTTTTCAAACTCAAATAGTGTCATATCATCAAGAAAGTGATACCACACGTACATAAAACACTCAGGATCAACCTGTAACCCGTAAAGAGACTGTGTATTGTGAAATTTGAAGTAATAAGCACAAGAGAGGTCAAGGATGGAGACTACACAGAATGTAAACAACGCCGACACGGAACACTGTAGCACGTGTGGCCAGGCCAAGGATATGAAATTTACAATCCAGTGCGAAGATTGTAAGAACTGGATCCACTACACATGCAGTGCACTGCCCCTATACCTGCTACTGTGCCTTGCTCGCACGAAGCGTAAGTACACTTGTGAAAAGTGTAGCTTTGATAAACATGCCGACCCCGAGTGGACGGCCGAGGCGAGTGAGGCCATAGATAGAATGAAGAAGGAGCAAGTTTTACAAAATACTCCTGACACAGTCACGCCTGAGCTCAGGGACCCACAAACACCACCAAGCCCCACAGGGCCCCCAGGCCTGACCCAGGAAGACGCAAGGGAGGAAGGTGAGAGGGACACTGAAAGCACTGAAGTTTCTACGGCCAGTAGCGACAACAGAGTGTTAGAAACATCAACAGTGACCCAGACAGAGCAACATGTGACTGCTACACAACCACAGCCACCATCACAGCCACCACCACCACCACCACCGACACCAACAGATACCACCAGACCCCAGAAGGAAGTAGCCATCTGCCGCTATTACAGGAAGGGTGCTTGCAGGTATGGCAATGCTGGTAAAGAGTGCAAATTTAGACACCCTAAAATATGCCGTAAGTTGGCGAATCACGGTAACAGAGGGGAACTAGGATGCAAGCAGGAGAAAAAATGTGCCATGTTCCACCCCACTGTTTGCAGAAACTCACAAAGAAATCGTGAGTGTTTGGTGGAGTCGTGCAGATTCATTCACGTTAGGGGAACAAGGAGGAACGCGGAGGAAACCCATGGCAACACTCCCAGAAGGGACGCTACACCACCTTCACCACCACCAAGTACCACATCCAACCCAAGGTCGGACCACCAGAACAAAGATACTTTTTTAGGGGAAATAGGTGGAATGAGGCAAGACATGACCAGTCTCCTCAAAACAATGGAGGCCCACACAATGCTGTTGTTCAACATCCTGAAGGAGAATCGAGCAGGATGGGCGCCACAAATGCCCCAGAAACAGATGCCTCCCTGGTTCAGTGCTATGAACGATCACTAGAAACGTTCATCATGGGCAATATTCAGGGTCTCTACCCAAAGACCAACCAGAGTAAGGTACCATTCTTAAAAGAATTAGCAGTGGAAGAGAGCCCAATGTTTATTACCCTAACTAAATCACATCTAAAAGGTGACGTAAGAAATGCAGAAATAAGCATAGATGGCATATGGCATTTAGAGTAGATAGAGAGGAGAAAAGCCATGGGGGCGTCATAATATATGTACGACATGATCTCTCGGTAGAAACCAAACAAATCCTATCTCTCTCAAATGGCCAAATAGAACTAATAGTCATCCAGGTCACCACAGTAAGCCTCATAGTAGTAAACTGCTACCGCCCACCACAGTGCTCCACAAGGAACTTCAAGGACGCAGTGCTGAAGGTAGAAAAAATAATCAATGAGCTCCCACGGCCAATGCCAAAAATTATTTTATGTGGTGACTTCAACTTCCCATTCATCAGGTGGCCTGAAGTTAGTACTGCAGGGGGAACTCAAGAGGACCAAACACAAGCTAAGCAACTCCTGGAGCTGACATACAAGTTGTTTCTTACACAGCAAATAACAGTGCCTACCAGAAAGAACAACATTCTGGACTTGTGTTTCACAAACAATGGTGATGCAATCAGCAGATATCGAGTGGAAGAAACAATCTTCTCCGACCACAATCTTATCACAATGAACACTACATACAAGAGACACAGGAGACACCAACTACGAAACATCAAGCCGGTACGTTCATTTTTCATGAATTTAAACTTTTACAGTGACAAGATAAACTGGGAGCAAACTAACTGCAGCATCAAAGAAGTAAACTGGGACAAACTCCTGGAAGGACCACACTCTAACAATATGCTGACAGCATTAAATTCTAAGTTACTGGAAATATGTAAGGTGCACATCCCAGAGAAGGTCCGAAGGAAAAACGCCAGGCAACATACAATACCTAAGGACAGAAAAATCCTTATGAGGAAAAGGACCACACTTAATAAACAACTCACCTCAACATATAGCGAAACACGTAAGTGCACCATAAGATCAAAAATTGTCCAAATTGAACAAAGTATCAAGGAGTCACACCAAAAACAAAAAGTACTGAAGAAAGCAGGGCGATAGACAACATTAAACGCAATCCAAAATACTTCTTCAGCTACTGCAAGAAATACTCCAAAACGAAAACACAAATTGGACCACTGAAAACAGAAATGGGATCTCTTACCAAAGACCCCAAAGAGACATCCCAACTACTGCTGCATCAATATAACAGTGTGTTCAGCTCTCCCCAGGCGGAGGCTGTCATACATGAACCTGCCTCCTTCTTCACTGAGGACACAAGCCACCACCAGCCATGCCTCACAGACATTGATGTCTCACAGGAGGATATTGACAGGGCCATAAGGGAACTAAAACCCAATGCAGCAGCTGGCCCAGACGGAGTACCGGCCATCCTACTCCTTAAGTGCAGCAAAGTTTTAGCACGACCACTGCAGAAACTGTGGCGGAGTTCCCTGGATACAGGCATTGTGCCAAGGCTGCTTAAAGAAGCCAAGATCTGCCCCATCCACAAAGGCGGAGACAAAAACTTGGCTAAAAACTACACTCACATCGCACCTCACAAAGGTATTCGAAAAATGTGCCAGAAACAAGATCATGGAGTACCTAGGAAAACATAACTTGTATAGTGAAAGTCAGCATGGCTTTAAAAAAGGCAGGTCCTGTCTTTCCAAACTGCTGGAACACTACGACTGGGTACTGCAGAACCTGGCGGAGGGTAGAAATGTGGATGTCGTGTTCCTCGACTTTGCAAAGGCTTTCGACAAAGTTGACCACGGCATCCTTCTCCGCAAGGTGAAGGAACTCGGCATAACGGGAAAACTGGGCAAGTGGCTACACAGCTTTCTCACAAGCCGAGTACAAGCAGTGGTGGTAGATGGCCACAAATCAGAAGAGGCTGACGTAATCAGTGGAGTGCCCCAGGGTTCAGTCCTGGGCCCTCTTCTCTTCCTGATAAACATGGGGGACATCGGCCAAAGGATGGAAGACTCAACCCTCTCGTCATTTGCCGATGACACCAATGTGAGCCGGGCCATCAAAAGCGCTGTGGATGTAACTCACCTGCAGCAAGACCTCAACTTGGTGTATGACTGGGCCACAAGAAGCAACATGCAATTCAATGAAGACAAATTTGAATTGCTGAGGCATGGAGTGGCCCAGGACATCAAGGAGGAAACAAAAATAACAACGGAAAGAGGACTGGAGATCACCCCACGCCAGCACGTGAAATGTCTTGGAGTGTTTCTCAGCGAGGATTGCTCCTTCAAACACCACATCACAGAGACAATAAAGAAAGCCAAAGGAATGGCAGCCTGGATACTAAGGACCTTTGCCACCAGGGAGTCAGAGGTGATGTTGACCCTCTGGAGGGTCCTGGTACAACCCATTCTGGACTATTGCAGCCAGCTGTGGTCACCACACAAGCCTGGGGACATACAGAGGCTGGAGGGAGTGCAAAGGACCTTTACAAGACAGGTCAGCGGACTGAGGGACACACACTATTGGGGCTGCCTCCAGAAACTGGGTCTGTACTCCCAACAAAGAAGACGGGACAGATACCGGACCATATACATATGGAAAGTGCTGGAGAAACAAATCCCAGACCCCACATCCTCGACAATACAAGCCCAAGTCAATGGAAGGACAGGCCGCAAGTGTGTCAGGAGGAGCCTGCCACCCAGTGCCCCTCCCAAGATCAAGACCCTGCTGGCCTCCAGCCTCACTCATAACGGGCCAAGAATTTTCAATACCCTTCCCAAAGAAGTGAGGGGCATCACTGATTGCCCGGTAGACAAATTCAAGTCTGGCCTGGATAAATTCCTCAAGACAGTACCTGATGAACCTGCAGTGCCAGGCTACACGGCAATCTGCAGGACATCAAACTCGGTGCCAGACCAGGTGGCCCTAATGATTCGGGATACCTGGTCTGGAAGCAGCGGTGGACCACCACGACTGTGAGGCACAGACCTCTAAACGATACCAAGTAAACCAAGTGAAGTAGTTGCTATTTTCCACTCGTTCCCTTTGTTTCTCAGTTGTCATGGATATATTTATTCTAAATGTTTATTATTAGCAGAGCTGGGCGATGCGGCACCGAGTTGCGACTTTGCGACTTTGCGACTTTGCCGCACTATGGATTTCGAAGTCGCACAGTCAAAAGTCGCAAACGTTTTGAAAAAGTCGGACTAAGCAAAGTCGCACTGCCAATTTTCCGTGACTTTTGCCGCGACTTTGAACAGGAACAGAGACGACTTTTTTTTAAAGAAATTGCCGCGGCTGTTTTAACCCACGAACACATTTAGCCCATTTAAATGGGAGAAAAGTTGGTCATTTTCAAATGTCCTTAATTATTAAATTTTACTATCTAATTACAGTTTTTTTTATACGAATTACAGAGAAAACGTTATATTTAGCTGCTGCACAGCCAGATTTGCATACTTGATGTAAACAACGGACTGGTTGAAGAGGATGGTCTGAAGAATATTTGCAAAATGTCTCACAAAAAGTAAGTTATATGTATTTATAGGTACAGTCGTCCAAAGAAGTGGTGGCGTATAATTCAGATTGTTTCGTTTTGGCGACATCTGGCAACTGTACCCACTGATCTCAATATAACTGACACTTGCCGGCCGCCATGTTGTTTCGTTTTAGGGCAATATCATAACCGATATTTCCTTATAATTACACTATTAACGCACTCTGAGTGGTACCTCGGCGCAATAAAACGATTACTTACCAATTTATAGATTTTTTGATCGCCCTTATTAACTATTTTCATTTGTTTGTGCAAAAAAAAGACGTATAACAGAGGCTTTCATGTTTTCGGCATTAATTGATATCACCTAATTTTACACATCATTTGACAGCAATATGCCTTAAAATTGCATACATCATATTTGTATTGGTGGCAAAAAGTCTTTCTTTTCATCTAAAAAATTCTATAACGGAATAAAACTATTGTATTTTCAAATTTAATAAGATTCAGTATCTTTTTACTTAAGCCATCCTTAAAAACTATTTTTTCAGTTTTTCGTTCTCAAAGAAAATGGAAGAAATATGGAGAATTTATTACTATAACTCATATTTTTTAAATTATAGCGATAAACTTCATAATTCTTCATTAAAACCCATTTTTCATGCACCATAATAATGCAAATATTTGTTCAAAAATAGTATTAGGACAATGCAGCCGGTATGTAAAGACGACAATAATAGGTTAGTTACCAGTATTTGAAGACGATACATTGTATTTATCATAGCTTAGTTTATGTTATGTGAAGACGATATATTAATTAAATCTTAGTTATCGTTAATTGAAGATAGTATATCTGTATGATATTTACATGTATTCTATGTTAAGTATTATTATGTATTCGTTGCCCCTTTGTATTATGGTAGTGTTATTTACTACCCGGCAACTCGAGCTCCCTTTCCGTGTATTTCCCGCGCTGTCCCAGGCTACTTTGTACAGGCACCTCCTCGTTATTTCTTGTCTCAGTAAAGGATCTACAGTTTACCCGAGCGTGTCCTTCAACCCCCACTACGTTAAGGATTGGCTCCTGAACATGGCGCAGTGAGTTATTGCTGAGAAGACTTCGTTTTTACAAGATACAGGAGTGTGGAAGAGTTTGCTGCACACATCACCAAGGACTCGACCAAAGCCATCTTCCCGCGCATCATAAGGTAAACAGGGCTTGTTTTCAGTGCAGTGCAGTGTTTTAGTGTGGTATTTTGGGCGTGGTAGAGTAGTGCCTGTTATTTTGTGTACACAAGCAAGTGTGTAACACATTGGACATGGTTTCGCTTCGCATCCGGGAAAAGCGAGCGGCATACTTCCACCCATCAAGAGAGTCATACAGCCACTGCCCGTGATTGTCGACAGTCTGGCGTCCACTCGCTCCCGGCCGCTGAGTTGCCAGCAGTCGCCACATACCCACTATTTCACTTTCTTGTCACTGTGAGCACTGTACAGCCCTGTTACCTTTAACCTTGTTTTCTCCTGTTAAAGGCGTGATGCCGAAAAAAGGAAGACAGCGTTCACAGCCCAGCGGTTCCCGTGAAGAGGAAGACAGCGTTCACAGCCCAGCGGTTCCCGTGAAGAGGAAGACAGCGTTCACAGCCCAGCGGTTCCCGTGAAGAGGAAGACATGGCATCCCGCTATTCGTCACCCACCCTCCAACTTTCACCTAACCGTCTCCCGTCCCTTGCCATTGAGACGACGCAAGTCCCCCAAAACATGGATTTGTGTTCGATCCTCAAATGGGTGACGGATCGCGACAACGCCGCATGTGTTGAAAGGGAGGAAGAGGCAGCAAGACAGCGAGTAGAAAGGGAGCAACAGCGTCAAGAAGACTCTTCACGCTTCGAGGCGCTGTTGGCAAGACTGGCCAACACCCCTCTCACCCCATCTTCCCCGACGTCACCGCGCACTGGCACCGCGCCGGTGTGGGTTCACTCGAGGTACCCCCTGCACTCAAAGTCCCCCCTCTCTCTGCGCGTGCGCGGGAGGCGAGTTTGCTGCCAGCCGCACGACTCACTCTTCTGAGCGGGACTAAAATAATGTAAACAACACTGATGTCCTATTGCCCTGTGTCTCCGGCTTTGCTCTCCCGCTCTCCCGTTTCTCTCCCGTCTATCTCTCTCTCTCTCTCTCTCTCTCTCTCTCTCTCTCTCTCTCTCTCTCTCTCTCTCTCTCTCTCTCTCTCTCTCTCTCTCTCTTCGTACAAAATGTGGTGTTTACGTGTCTACATAGCTTGGGAGAGGTGAGGTGACTGTCTGACTGGCACCGTGTGGGGTTTAGGTTGGGCAGCTCTGCTACGCTATAAAATTACCTTTCTGCAGCTCCTTCCCTTGAATGTCTCGACGTCTCCAGGACCTGCTTGGAGACAGAGGACTAAAGTAGAGTATTTCAGAGAACGTTGTGTGCGGGAGCCCAGCAAGGTTGTGGGAACTTCATACCTACTAACTAGAGCCGCTGCCTGCAAGGATGTGACTTGGTGCAACTCTGCTCTCGTGCCTCTCAAGGCGAGTGAAGCTAGTGAGGGCTTGGGGTTAGGTGAGGGGGTCTGTTGCCCTAATAGAGATGCAGAAGTAGGGGTAGGTGCAGGTAGGTGACCCTTGGGGAGGTTAGTATTCATGGGAGGTGGCTCCTAGCTTGTGTAGTAAGATATGCAGCACACTGGAAAAGAATTGGTGTAACACTGATGCCAAATTAGATTTTTGGTATTTCTTTTTAGAAAAATGTAGATTTAATAAAGAAATAGGCAGAAATTGGTTTACAAATAGGGTGGTAGATGATTGGAACAGACTCAGTCAGCAGATAGTTAGTGCACAGACAATAGGGAGTTTTAAGAGAAGACGACAACTTCATGGATGGGGATGAGAGGTGGGTGTAGGTAATAAGAGAGTATTGGAGTAACAGGAACTACCTAGTGCAGGCCTCCGGGCCTTTTGTAGCTTCCTTATATTCTTATGTTCGTACATTTTATTACCCAAAAGTTGGGGTTTGCAACTTAGATTTTTCTGGATTTTGGTAATAAAATGTAAAAATCTTATCTAACCGAATTAACTAAACCGAACCTATCCTAACTTAACCTAACCATAACATAACCGTAACCAAACCTAACAACCTTAACCTAACCTAACCAACATAACATAACATAACAACATAACCAACATAACATAACACAACATAACAACTTTAAATGCGTTTTGCGAGGTAAATAATGGTGAGCACCGCCTGAAACCTTCACATGTGTTGAGTACACTATGTATAGTATATACGACTTCATATATTTATAATAAAGAGGTGGAGCAGTAGTTGTAAAGAAATACCAGATTCTTATGTATCATTAAATTCTAATTCAAATGAAAAATGTGTGTGGCCCATTAAAAACCAAAAGGAGACTTTATTGAGACGACAAAGATCACAGATCATGTAAGAATAATAATATTGGACACGAAAATAACTTGCATGAGCTAATTTGTTCACTTTCTCCTAGGGGCTAGCCTAGGCTTTCATAGGGGCAGAAGTGAGTTATAAAGCAATTTACTGATATAGGTAGTTGTCACTTACTCATCTTTGAAAACACTAAAGATGAATAGAAAGCAAAATTCTATTTTGAAACACCACTATCCATTCTTCTCTTT
The DNA here is from genome assembly GCA_029783475.1 of Metacarcinus magister. Lineage (NCBI taxonomy): Eukaryota > Metazoa > Arthropoda > Malacostraca > Decapoda > Cancridae > Metacarcinus > Metacarcinus magister. The sequence goes on from JAPQNM010000031.1 coordinate 1,030,859, forward strand.
TCTCTTTCCCTATGGAAGAGAAACTTGGTTGTGTGGCGGGAAAGGAAAACATGATTTTAAAGTGGAGAAAGCAAAAATTTTTGAATTGTGGTCTTTCTCTTAGTTGGAGGAATAGTGGCACTCAAACTCACCCTGTAAGGCCTTGTTCACACTTATAATATATAGTCGACTTTTGATCCCGAAGCGGTTACGATGGTATTTGCCTGGCCATTGGGAAAAAAAAGTCGGAACACCTTTGGGGCATGTCGCGGGCATCGGGAAGTCTCGGGGCACTCTCTCCGGCGGCCCCTAAAAATTAAGTCAGGATGAACGATTTTTTGTTCATATGCAGAACATGTAAGGATTCTGCATGAATACAATTTGAAACACCTGCTACTCCCCCGTAAGTTTTCAGCCCAAGCAGACAGTATCGGAATACAATACACCCCTACAACTTTTTTGGATGAACACCAAGACAAAATTGAAGTTAAGAGGTTAGGGGGATGGAACTCGATATGCAGCCACCTCCTCGTGGTGAGTTCTGGGTAATTTGACTGATATGATGCAGAAGTATCAATCAAATTAACAAAGAGCTGCATACTCAAATAACTGAAACAGTTTGAAATGCAATTGTCAAAAAATTTAGACTTTTATATTGTTAGGGAACACTGTTTTTTTGGTACAATTTATTTTCCCCAAGAACCCACTTGTCACATCACACTTTTAATGCCCCGGATTACTAGTTAATTTTCAAATTGTGTCCATTCACAATGTTCATACAGCAAGTCAAGTGCTGCTAATATTGCTTATTTATTTATATTTCCTAGTAATTAACACATTAATGAACCATAAAAGGAGTGTATAATTTGTTTAATTTCCTGTGCTTTCTATATATTCACTCCTAATATACGTAACTCATGTACAGTAAATTTGAGACCAACATAATAACCACTTACAAGTCTTTACCTTTCCTGCCTTTCCTAAACCCATTATACTCATCACCTACCTATTTGCCTGGGTTGGTGATTTCTATTATAGAGTAAAAAATAACTTTTAGATTACATCAGAATTTATTTTGACAAATTTTTTATTTGAATTAGAATTTAATGATATATAAGAATCTGGTATTTCTTTACAACTACTGCTCCACCTCTTTATTATAAATATGAAGTCGTATATACTATACATAGTGTACTCAACACATGTGAAGGTTTCAGGCGGTGCTCACCATTATTTACCTCGCAAAACGCCTTTGAAGTTATGTTATGTTGTTGGTTATGTTGTTATGTTATGTTGGTTAGGTTAGGTTTGGTTAGGTTAGGTTATGGTTAGGTTAAGTTAGGATAGGTTCGGTTCAGTTAGTTCGGTTAGATAAGATTTTTACATTTTATTACCAAAATCCAGAAAAATCTAAGTTGCAAATCCCAACTTTTGGGTAATAAAATGTAAAAATCTTATATACGAACATAAGAATATAAGGAAGCTACAAAAGGCCCGGAGGCCTGCACTAGGTAGTTCCTGTTACTCCAATACTCCCTTATTACCTACACCCACCTCTCATCCCCATCCATGAAGTCGTCGTCTTCTCTTAAAACTCCCTATTGTCTGTGCACTATCTGCTGACTGAGTCTGTTCCAATCACCTACCACCCTATTTGTAAACCAATTTCTGCCTATTTCTTTATTAAATCTACATTTTTCTAACAAGAAATACCAAAAATCTAATTTGGCATCAGTGTTACACCAATCCTTTTCCAGTGTGCTGCATATCTTGCTACACAAGCTAGGAGCCACCTCCCATGAATACTAACCTCCCCAAGGGTCACCTACTGCACCTACCCCTACTTCTGCATCTCCATCAGGGTAACAGACCCCCTCACCCAACCCCAAGCCCTCACTAGCTTCACTCGCCTCGAGAGGCACGAGAGCAGAGTTGCACCAAGTCACATCCTAGCAGGCAGCGGCTCTACATAGTTAGTAGGTATGAAGTTTCCACAACCTTGCTGGGCTCCCGCACACAACGTTCTCTGAAATACTCTACTTTAGTCCTCTGTCTCCAAGCAGGTCCTGGAGATGTCAAGACATTCAAGGGAAGGAGCTGCAGAAAGGTAATTTTATAGCGTAGCAGAGCTGCCCAACCTAAACCCCACACGGTGCCAGTCAGACGGTCACCTCACCTCTCCCAAGCTATGTAGACACGTAAACACCACATTTTGTACGAGAGACGGGAGAGAGAGAGAGAGAGAGACGAGAGAGAGAGAGAGAGAGAGAGAGAGACGGGAGAGAGACGGGAGAGAAACGAGAGAGCGGGAGAGCAAAGCAGGAGACACAGGGCATCAGTGTTGTTTACATTATTTTAGTCCCGCTCAGAAGAGTGAGTCGTGCGGCTGGCAGCAAAACCGCCTCCCGCGCACGCGCAGGAGGAGGGGGGACTTTGAGTGCAGGGGGTACCTCGAGTGAACCCACACCGGGACTTACGTCATCGGGTGTCACCCCAACCACATCAGCCGCTTCGTCTGCACCCAAAGCAGCTGTCCATCCGCCCCCTCCCCTCGCTCCTGACGTTACCTTCCAGAACTTCAGAGAGTGGCGACGATGATGGACCTAGCCAGCCTGCCTTCTCCTAAGCAGCTGATCCAGCTCAGGATGTGCTTGTCGCTGGAGACTCAAAGAGTGCTGGAGCACACGCTACAGGTGTCTCCAGATTTCGACTCTTCCGTCGAAGAGATCCTTGACGTCCTTCAAAACCACGTCAAGGACTTCAGCAACGAGGCACTCCGAAGACGAGCGTTCACCAGCTGCAAGCAGGCTGCAGGTGAATCCTTCGCCGACTTCTTCGTCAGGCTAAAGGGCCTCTCAGAAGAGATTGACGTTTGCAAAGGCCACGAAGCTGACTGCGAAGCATCCTGGCTCAAGCACGGCATCCTTACAGGCGTCAATGAAGAGGAACTCGTGCAGAAAATTATCGCTCTGGACGCCACCTGCACACTCACACACGTCGTGACGACCTGCCGTTCACACGAGGCCACGAGGTCAACTGCGTCTGCTTTAAGGGCCCCTCCAGCTGCAAGAGCTGTGTCCCAGTACAAGACGGGGAAAAAGGTAGCCCACAAAGCAAAAACAGACGCACGCCCTGCTGCTGAGACTTCATCTTCTTGCAAGAGGTGCGGTAAACAGCAGCATGGCCCCAACGGTTGTCCTTCAACTGAAGTAACGTGTACCTGTTGTGGCAAAACTGGCCACTGGTCGCACACTCAAGGCTGTCCTGCCAGGAGTGTTCAGTGCAGGACATACAACCGATACGGGCACTTAGACCAGATCTGCAGAACGTTGCAGCCTAGACAACAGTTCAAGCACACGAAAACATCAAGAACACCAAGCAGGGGACAGATAGGCGTTCCACCTTCCACGTCGTGAGAGCCCAGTCACCCCTGGGAAACCCCAACCATCCAAAGCAGCAAGTCAACGCAAGGCGCGTCGAGGCGACAGCACGTGAGAGGCCAACGCCGTCTCCCACCGTCAGTGTTGTTGTCACGTACGCGGGAGTGTCGGGAAGCATTGACATGATTCCTGACACTGGTGCGGATTCCACAGTGATAGGCCTACAGTACCTCAAGAGCTTAGGTCTCTCCAAGTCCGACCTCGACCCGCCACCGACCGTCTCTTACTACAACGCTGACGGCTCCAAAATGCCCGCTGTCTTGGGCTCTTTCCAAGCTGAGTTAACCCACGGTGCTCGTTCTTGCACCGGTTGGGTTGACGTACAGGGCTACTTGGGTTCACCTCTACTGTCCTGGGAGCATTGCCGAGACTTGGGCTTAGTACCCAGGAACTTTCCGCAGCAAATTAAGAAGGAAAACAGAGTGAGAAGGTCAACAAGTGCCGGACCAGAGGGAAGCAAGCAGAGCGGCGGACATGCAAGTGTCGAAGCCTCTCCACTCCACGTCGCAGCGCCTCCACTTCTACTCTCGGACTCTACATCTCCTGCAGCTGCCAAGGACTACTTCCTCATGGAGTATGCAGACGTGTTGGCGAAGAAGGAGGACATACGGGACGCACCGTTGAAGCCTATGGCAGGTCCGCCTATGCGCAGCCACCTTAAGGACGACGCACAACCCTTCGCCATCTACACTCCACGCCTGATTTCCCTTGCGTACCAGGACCCTGTGAAGACTCAGCTCGACTCTATGGTAGCACAAGGTGTCATCGTCCCCGCAGACGACGACCCATCCCCTTGGTGCCACCCTATGGTTGTCGTGGCGAAGGCTAATGGTGGTGTGAGCATCACCACGGACCTGTCTAGGCTCAACAGTCAAGTTTCAAGGCCCGCCCACCATTCACCCACGCCATTTGCAGCTACACGTCGAGTCTCCCCACAGGCCCGCCACTTCACCACCATAGACGCTCTGTGCGGCTATTGGCAGATTCCTCTGGCAGAGGAAGACCAGCCTTTAACCACCTTCATCACCCCCTACGGACGTTTCTGCTACCTTCGAGGCCCGATGGGTTTCGCAACAACAGGAGACGCCTTCTGTCGACGAGGTGACCTCGGGCTTCAGGGAGTGCTGCAGTGTGTCAAGGTAGTGGACGACATCCTTCTGTACGACGAGGATTATATGGCACACCTCTGCCGTGTCAACCAGGTCGACGCCCAATGCAGAGCACACGGAATCACCCTCAATGCTGAGAAGTTCGTCCTCGCCGCACCGAAGGTTCGTTTCTGCGGCTACCAGCTCTCCAGTGATGGCATCGCAGCAGACCCTGAGAAGGTTCTGGCCATCACTGACTTCGCCAAACCAGCCAACTTGACTGACCTGCGGTCATTCATGGGCTTGGCAAACCAGCTGGCAGACTTCTCACCCAACATCTCCGGTGCTGCTGCCCCTCTTCGCCCATTGATGAGCCCCAAGAGACCCTTTGTGTGGACTCCTAACTACAACCTGGCCTTCGAGAAGGTAAAGGAAGCCTTGTCAAGTCCACCAGTCCTTGCCACCTTTGACCCTGCTATTCCGACCGTCCTACAGACAGACGCTTCAGGTCTGCACGGTCTGGGTTACGCCCTTCTGCAGGATCACGGCGGAGGACAGTTGAGGCTCATTCAATGTGGCTCACGATTCCTGACGGACACCGAGATCCGCTACGCCACCATCGAGTTGGAGCTTCTGGCAGTAGTGTGGGCGATGACGAAGTGCAAGTTTTACCTTGCAGGGCTCCAACACTTCAACCTTGTGACTGATTATCGCCCCCTGGTCCCCATTCTCAACAGCTACACCTTAGACGCCATCGATAACCCTCGTCTTCAGCGTCTGAAGGAGAAGACATCCGCCTTCATCTACACAGCAAACTGGCGCCCGGGTAAGGAGCTGTGCATCCCAGATGCCCTCTCTCGTTCTCCAGTAGGCAAGCCTTCGCGTGAAGATGATGTGTTGGGTGTTGAGACCAGCTTTTCTGTCAGGTGTCACCCTACATGCAGTCGAGTCTCTAGCCGCCGACGTCAACCATGGTACTTCTGGACAAGCCAGCGACGTAGCCATAGACGAGTTCCGTCGAGCAGCCAGCGAGGACCCTGCCTACTCTGAGCTCCTTCAGTGCGTCAGGGCAGGTTTCCCAAGAGACCGATACGCTCTACCTAACGCCGTGCGCCCATACTGGAAGCTGCGAGACAGCCTCTACAGTGAGGACGACCTTGTCCTGTACGGCGCCCGTATTGTTCCTGCCGCCCTCCGTCGCCGTTTCCTGTCCCGTCTACATGAGAGTCATCGTGGCGCAGAGGCCACCAAGCGTCGGGCACGACAAGTGGTATACTGGCCTGGCATCGACTCGAACATCGCGAACGTCGTGTATGCTTGCGAGCCATGCCAGATACTACAACCAAGTCAGTAGCAAGAGCCTCTACGATGCGATGACAACCCTACCAGGCCCTTCGAGTCAGTGTAGGCCGACTTCTTCAACGTAGCAGGGAAGGCGTTCCTAGTTATCGTCGACCGCCTCTCTGGATGGCCTGTAGTGGTGTCATGTGGACTTGATACCACCTCTTCTGCGACCATCCGCCACTTCCGGCACTTCTTCCGCGAGTTAGGCGTCCCTGTACGTCTACGCACGGATGGAGGGCCACAGTTCGCCAGAGTTTGCGGAGTTCCTTGAACGCTGGGGAGTACGACACAATATGTCGACGCCCCACTACCCACAGTCGAATGGCCACGCTGAGTCCGCTGTGAAAGCGGTGAAGCACCTCATCCAGAAGGTGGCCCCCTCAGGAAACCTGTGAAGCATTCGACAGAGGCCTCCTTGAGCTCCGGAACACCCAAAACCACACTGGTCGTTCCCCAGCCCAGGTGCTCTACGGTCACCCTCTTCGTTCCTGCGTTCCTGTCCACGCCAAGATCTTCCAGCAGCAGTGGCAAGCCAGGGCCGAGAGCTGTGACCGTCGAGCCGCCACCCGTCTTCGCGAGACCACAGAACGGTACGACGCCCACGCTAAGCCTCTCGCACCACTCTTGGTGGGCTCTACGGCCCGTATCCAGGACCTGTCTACAAAGCGGTGGGACAAGGTTGGCACAGTTATGGGTAAAGCCTAATCCCGTGACTACCTCATCCGGATGCCCAGCGGCCGTGTTTGGTGGAGGAACCGCCGTTTCCTTCGGCCGACTTCGCCCCAGCCCGACAGCCCTCCGGACACGGACAGTACGCCTTCGGACCAAGAGTCGTCCCAGCCCGTCCAGCCTCGCCGTTCGCCTCGCATCGAGGCCAAAAAGTCAGCTCAAAAACCTGCAGGTTTTGAGCGTGAAAGGGGAAGGGAGATGTAGGATATTTACATGTATTCTATGTTAAGTATTATTATATATTCGTTGCCCCTTTGTATTACGGTAGTGTTATTTACTACCCGGCAACTCAAGCTCCCTTTCCGTGTATTTCCCGCGCTGCCCCACGCAGTCCGCCTGGCTACTTTTTACAGCCACCACCTCCTCGTTATTTCTTGTCTCAGTAAAGGATCTACAGTTTATCCGAGCCTGTCCTTCAACCTCCACTACGTTAAGGATTGGCTCCTGAACAATATCAACTATAGTTTTATTACCGGTATCTTTAGTTAGTCAATGAATTATGTAAAAAAAAATAAGGGAAAAAAAGCGCCTTTGTTTACATACGCACGATCACCACCGTTTTCTGTTTATCATCGGGGTATAAGGGTTAATTAGATCTCTTTGACGGGCTCTAAATAGCCTGTGTGTCCCCTAGATGGGGACACGATAGACAACTAACCAAAATCTATTTTCACTCATTGATAAATCATACTGCATCATGACACAATATTGAAAAAAAAGAGAATGATAGAACACTTTGCTTTATTTAAAAATTTGTATGAACGCAGCACATCCGTCAGGTTACACACTAAGGTTAGGGAGGTGTGATGGGAGAGCTTGTCTTTCCAGCTTGGAGCTAATGTTAAGGAGGTGTAGTGGGGGCTAGTCTCCCCAACTTCAAAGTTATATATTGACTTGATTGAGGCTTGAATTCATGACCATAGCGGTCATAAACCTCGTACTCTACCACTGAGCGACAAAGTCACCATTATACGGGATAAACAGTGAAAGGCTTCATTAAAACTACTAACCACCACCCCCACTCACACATAAAAAAGAAAATAAGTCCAATATTCTTCCAGTTTGCACGGAAACAAAGATTTGTTTATTCCATGAACATAACATCTTTCAACAGAAAAATGTTATCACACGCATCCAAACAACCTTTTAAACACAACACACAAAACAAGTGCAAATTTAAGGAAAAGAAGCATAACCTTCACTCTATGAGTAACAAAACACACCTGTTCAATTATGTGACAGATGAGAACAAATATAACCGTCATGTGTTTGAGTTGCCACACAGGAATATAATGCAACACTATGGTTCTTGTTACCATATCAGCAGCAAATGTAAATAACGTCAATGAATGTGGTATTCATTCTGCAGGTGTAATGAAAAACATTAGATCTTCACATGCGATTCTCTCTCTCTCTCTCTCTCTCTCTCTCTCTCTCTCTCTCTCTCTCTCTCTCTCTCTCTCTCTCTCTCTCTCTCTCTCTCTCTCTCTCTCTTCTCTCTCTCTCTCTCTCTCTCTCTCTCTCTCTCTCTCTCTCTCTCTCTCTCTCTCTCTCTCTCTCTCTCTCTCTCTCTCTCTCTCTCTCTCTCACACACACACACACACACACACTGAAATTAGTATTTAGTGTAAGAACCTCTGGATTCTATCACATTTGCAACCGCTGTGGCATTGACTTTACCAGATTATTTCATATATCTGATGCTCTTATGTCCTCCCAAGTTTTTTGAGCATGTGCTATTAAATTTTCTTTGTTCCTGGGTAAATTCCAATTCCAGTTGTTGGTCATTTGTGCCCACAAGTTTTCTATTGGCATTAAGTCTGGCGACCTTGGTGGCCATTCAATACGGACGACGTCTGGATGGTTTTTTTTAGCCATTCCCTCACTTTCAGTGAGTTATGGACCGGAGCGTTATCCATAGCTATGTAAATGGTTTGTGGTGCGGGAGTCAGCATAGCTCGAACAGATGGTAACATAACGTCTTCAAGTATTTGGACATATTGATCAGCAGTGAGACGCTCTTCTATGACAGCCAGCTCACCAGGCCCACTTGCTGCCATTCATCCCCATAACCCCGCTGTTATCCTCCCGCTCCGTCGAGAGGGATGGATGTTCTCTGCTTCATACCTAAAATTTGGGATTAAATTTTTTTTTTTGCATATACCAATAGCATTAACTGATACGTGTGTGGAGGGGGGTGACATATATATATATATATATATATATATATATATATATATATATATATATATATATATATATATATATATATAGTAAAGTAGATAGTGCATGTAATGATTATACTAGTCAATCTAAGTGAAAAGTACTCAACACGCGAGTATTATTTTTATTTTACGTAAATTTGAGGTTTAATCTGTGTCGTAGATTTATTACAACATAATTTTTCATACAAGTGATCATTATAAGATCCATTAAATACTACTAAGCAACATCAAGGACGGATTAAAAGGCCGTGTCAAGGCCACACCATGGACTATTTTTCACAGTGACAAATGAAACAGTTGATCACTTCAAGGTCAGGCGCGCGTTAAGTTGCCACATAGACTAGAAATCTAATTGATTATTGCAATAGCTAATGTTGTAATGCTGTGCTTTGTTTTATTTTTTTTATATATACAGGCAGAAACTTTAAATGGTAATTTGAAAATTGTCTTTGTATAGATTTGAAGGCTTAGGCTGCACTAATAATGTGTCCTCACTGCTATAATGTTAACTGTTGACATCAGTCATCATGGCCAGAGCAACCCGTATAACATTTTAAACCTCAAATTTCCAAAGATAAAACAAATAACAACATATATGTATTAAGTACTTATAACTTAGATTAACTTGAATAATCAAATCATGCAAGATCAAAACATTAATTTCAATATGCAAATGAATTTTTGTATCATATTTGCTAGTATGTGCAGATCATAATAACTTAAAGTTGAATTATTTATAATACTGATATAGCAAATAACTCAGTTGTGTTCTAACCTGGTGTTGTCTCTACGCCAGCAATGTAGGCTTCCGTGTTCATCAGACGCGAAAGTTTTTTCATCACAGAACACCACACGCTGCCAGAATGATGCCTCTTTAGGGTAGTACTGGAGAGCAAATCCTAGACGCTCTTCCCTGTTGGCGTGAGTGAGGAAGGGCTTGGTGGCGGGTGTTCTGTGATGAAGTCCAGCTTCATGAAGCCTGTTCCTTATTGTTTGTGTTCCTACGTTTATTCCTGTTTGCATTTTAATATGAACTGCTGTCGTGAGAGGGTTTTCTTTAGCTGTTTGAATGACTTGACGGTCTTCCTTCTTGGTGGTACGACGAGGCGCTCCACATCTTTTCTTATTTTGGAGGCTCTTTGTCTCTAAAGCTCTTTTTATCCATCGCTGGAGTGTTCGCTGGGGAATGTTCATTATTCGTGATATCTCTCGCGTTGGAATATTGGCTGAAACCAAAGCCATGATGGATTGTCGCTGGGCGACAGAAGTCTCGCTCTTGCGATCTTGGTGTTCCATGGTGTCGTGCGCCAACGGTTGAATATCCCGCACGATGACGTCATCGTACGCCAACGGTTGAGCATTATAATATCATAGTTTAGAGACGATATATTAATTACAGCCTATTATTATTATTTGAAGATATATAGATTATAACCTATTACCAGTATTTTCATTATATAAGGATATATTGATTATAACATTATTGTTATCATTATATAAAGATATATTAATTGTAATATTATTATTATCATTATTCAAAGATATATTAATCATAACAAATTGCAAGGTATTTTAAAATATACTAATTATTGCCTTTTACTGACCGTTATGTGAAGACTATGAGTAATAATTATATCTTATTACGTTAAATAGCCTATTACCAATATCTTAAGGAACGTCCTGCCCGATGACGTCATGGTCAAGCGAGAGTTTAAATGTAGATTTTATATTATCATAATTCTTAATGAAGATTGTTTAAACAATTCATACATAATTTTTTTAGTTGTATTTTGCTTGATATTTAAGATCATCATAAATACATAGTCTTATGCATGTATAAATTTTACTTCTACAAATTAATTTCTTTTGACTGAATTTCTCTGTGAGCGAAAACCTCGATGTCAAAATGCTTCGACAAGTCTTAATGAAATATTATGATTAGATGGTTGTTTCTCAACAAATAGATTTAATTATCAATTGTAATTTATTTTTAATTCATTTACAGTAACAATTCACGAATATAGTGACATTCCTGACAAGTTATAAGGACATTTCCTTCCATTTGTTAGGGTTGCCATAATCTAATTTTTGAACGAAAATCTCCGTAAGAGGCGCCACCACCTCTTTGGACGACTGTACATAAACCTTTGAATTTTACTTGACAGGTGTATTATATGAGAGAGGAAAAAATGAGACATACACATGGATAAGTTTGTGACAAGGAGCGGAGATAGGAGCAGGAGTTTTTCTGGCGACAGTGCAGCCAGTAGTAGCTTCAGGAGCAGCACTCCTATGCTAAGTGAGAGCAGTGACAGGGACAGCCACATGCCTTTTATTGTGCCTGAGACTCTGACCGTGGAGGATGAGAAGACAGGGAAGGCTGGCGACCAGAGCCAGGAGGGCAACGAGGAGGCCGTCAAGGAGCTGAAAAGCTGCTTGGAGACTCTTGAGAGGTAAGAAAATTGCCGCGCCGCTATAATAAGGTAGCAAAATCAAATGTTAAAATTTAGTTAATTCACTTCTTTTCATGATTTAAAGATTTATAAATATTAAATTTAAATATTTAAATTCAACAAATTGTCATTAAAACATTTCTATCTCTTTCAGTATCTATGTTTTTGACAAATTTGTGAGGACTGATGAGAAGGTGGATGGGAGGTCTTTCAGGAAGATCCACAATGGCCTTGCTAAGTGCCAACATCCTGGCTGCAAAGGCAAGAAGGGGTTTACCTACAGCACCCACACCAGGAGCCACTTCAAGCAGCATTACAAGAATGTAAGTTTAAATAATTAGCTAAGTTTACAATAAATAACTGGCGCCGCTAGTCCTGCTACTTTATGCAAGTTTTAGCTAAGAAAATTAAAAATTTTATTGCAAAGTTAAAAGTTAATGTTTTTATATTAGATGCACAAGGACCAGCTCCCTCAGCTCTCTGCCGCCATTGAGGGGCTCAACAAGCGCGGCCGCTCCCAGTCAAGGGAGAGTGAGGCCCGCAAGAAGCGCCAGATGTGCTTGGAGGAGAGCTTCAGGGCTAAATTCAACCAGGAGAGGGCCAGGCAGTGTTACACCAGGTGAGAAAAAAAATTCAGAGAAATAATAGTAGCTAGCGGTCGGGCATACCAGCTCAGGGTCCCGCGTTCGAGCCTCGGCACGGGCTGGCCACTTTTCTTCGTTACTACCGCCGAGTGGCCTAAGATCACCCACATGCTGCCATAACACCATCCTCGCCGGGACTGCAACGTTATATGCGCGAGGAGCTTCCGCTGGCAGCATGAGCCTATCAATAAGAAGAAACAAGGCGTCACTTAAAAAATCTAACCCGCGCTACTAACGGGCGGAGGCCAACCATCTAAGGTCTCCCTGAAGCCTACCGGCGCCATGGGTAAAAGATAAAACAAAACAAACAAACAAACAAACAAACAAACAAACAAACAAACTAGTAAAATAGCGTCTTAGCGTCTTGATGTTTTAAAACATTTTTATTAAAAATTTTAAATATATTAATTTACATATTTTATCTTTAGGTGGTTCATTGAGACAAAGACGCCACTGGTTGTAGCTGACCATCCCAGCACCAAGAGGATGTTCTACCTCGTCAACCCCGAGTTCCAGCCCACCTCCAGGAGGACTGTGGGCAGGGACATTGACAAGCTGATGGAAAGGGGGAGGACTCAGGTGGTCAACCTGCTCTTCCACAAGAAGTGGGTGGCCACTATTGCCGACAGCTGGACCGCCCACAACAGGGCCTTCTTGGGGATGACAGTCCACTGGATTGACAGGGACACCCTCAAGAGGCAATAATGAATATATCTTCATATACCGGTAATAGGCTACAATTAATATATCTTTATATAATTATAATAATAATGTTATAATTAAAATATCTTTATATGATAATGATAATAATGTTATAATTAATATATCTTTATATAATGAAAATACTGGTAATAGGTAATAATTTATATATCTTCAAATAATAATAATAGGTTATAATTGATATATCGTCTTTAAATAACGGTAATAGAATATAATTGATAAATCCTGAAATAATAATGATAGGCTATAATTAATATATCATCCTTACATAACGGTAATAGAATATAATCAATATATATATATATTTTTAAATGATAATGATACAATTAATATGTTGTCTTTTAATAGCGTTAATAGAATATAATTAGTATACATTAAAAGAATGGTAATAGGCTTTAATTAAAAAAAAGTTTCTAAAAATTGGTAATATAATATAATTAACAACTTCAAATAATGAAAATAGGCTTTTATTAATAAAGTTATTTAATAACGGTAATAGAATAAAATCAATCTATTTTCAAATACCGGTAATAGGTTATAATCAATATTTTCAAATACCAGTAATAGGCTATAATAACTGTCATCAAATACTGCTAATAGATTACTAATAGGTTTTCAATATCTATAGTAGGCTATAACTAATAAATCTTCTTCACATACTGGTAACTAATCTATGATTACTGTATTGTCATTGAAATTTTAATATTGATGATTAAGTAAATATTGCTATATCGTCTTTATATACCAGATGCATTGTCTTAGTACTTCTTTTGAATAATTATTTGTATTCTAGTAATGTATGTAAAATGTGTTATTATGGACTTTAATGTTATGAATAATTGTGATAAAAACTTAATAGATCCAGTAATGAATGCCCGCAGTGGTTGAGTTGCCAGAACGAAACAATCTGAATTAGGCAACATCACCCCTTTGGGCGACTACAGCGTGTCTGCAGCACAATACTCGTAGGTGTTACACAGCGTCATGATGATCTGTCACATTGTACGCTGCTTCGTCCACACACCATCACTCGTCATCGTCACCCAGCCACCGTCACGCCCCACGAGGGTGACGTATACGCGGGGAAAATACAGGAAAAACACCTCACATCTCCGCCACAGCTGCTACACCGCCGTGCGTCACAACTTTCCTGGTGGTGAGTCTGTGGGGATCCACGGCACGCCATCCCGCCAGGATGGGATGTGAACGTGCCAGAGCCACGTTGCAGGGGCGTCGCTGTGCACCATGGAGTGTGACAGCCCCGAGCAGCAGGGTGGAATGGTGTACCCAAAGTATATATACTATATCAACAAGTAAAACTACCGGATACTCTAACTCCAACTCGCAGTCAAAGTCTCATAAAAGTGTAACGTCACGTAAGAGCTGCTGCTATCTGTCTATATGGTAGCTACCAGAGAATGATATTATGGGAATTACGGCTTTCTCCTTTGATATTAATTATATCTTACACTATCACACGCATATTTAATCCCTTTTTATTCTTTTTAGCACAATAAATCTTAATATCATATGGTGTTTTTATTGTTTAAAGTCATGATTACTGATACGACCAAGGGATCCGACTACAGCGAAGAGAAATGCTCAGTTTAGCAAGTTATTTACTATAAATACAATCAAAATATGATTGTATATACAAACAAAATATCAGTGTTAAAACACAGATATCATGAAAGTTGTATAGCCTATACTGTCTTATCTGTGCTATACTAACTTTCCAATATTATAAAGTAAATAACGTTTACCAGTATATATCTTTATCTCTGTCATTGGAGCATAGCCTAACTTTTAAAGCTATAGGCTATAACCAAACTTCAGAATGAGCAAATTGTCTCTACCAATATTTAAGACTTTGTTTTATTATTAATTGCTTTCAACTGCATAAATTGATAGATAAGTAGATGAGGAAGCCACTGTTTTACAACAGCCTATTCTTGAAAAATTCATTATTATACTCTTATCATTCATCTAAAAAAATTCACCATTAGGCTCATCTTATTTCTCCGGAATCTGATAATGCTCTTTTTTTTCCTTTTTAGTTACTGATACAATATTGTATTTTCTTAGTGTCCAGTGTTTATCTCATATTCAGTGCAGATGTTATCCCCTTTAATACAACACAACTTTGCAGTTACACAAACTGCAATACTGTACTTACCGACAATCTTTATATCAACTGGCCACTATGGGAGAGTAAAAGTTTCTTTCAAAATGCTACTGTACTGTACATACATCTTTTATTTCATAAGGGTATACAGCATGTAATAACTTTTTAAAGAACTTTAAACTAATCACAGTACAGTACCATGAACAGGAAAAATGCACCTGAAAATAAGAAAATGGTGTAGAAGATCCATGTTTTGGTCACATGTAAATATAAGCTTTTGTTTCCTTATCACAACTAATTTTATCACAAAATATGTGAAGAAACAAATTCTCCTCTTGTTAGGATCTTCGTCAGCCCTCTGATAATATCGTAGAGGACGGAAAAAGGACAAATTTCCATTGAGACAAGCGTCCCCAGCCCACACAAGAAGTAGGAGGTAGATAATGCACTTATAATTACTATAAACTTTAAATATCTATTATTTATCAGACTGATAACCTTTCCAAACACTACACAAGTTCTTGGGAGTTGATATAGTACTGTATTAATACAATAAAGTACCTAAAACACTTAAATAACACGCCTAAAACACCCACAAGCTGTGTTGTTGACTCCGCTGTGACTCCTCGCGTCAGTCGCGTGACGTCATAGGTTCCAATACTCCCTCAATGGTTTTACTTGTTAAATAGTATATATATTTTGGGTGTACCTACCTCCTGAAGGTGGTGCAGCGGTGTGTGAGGCCACACTTCCGGGAGGTCACGGCACCTGCCAGTGTGCTGACACCCTTGTGGTCACAGCCCGCGGCACCAGCAGCGTCAGGGCTGGCAGACACGCCACACACGTGACCTTGGCAGTGACAATCACCAAGCACAGCACCTCAACACTGGTGCTGTGAAGGCCAGGGTCACCATGCTCAAACCTGCACTGTGACACACACACGCGCGCACGCACGCACGCACGCACGCACGCACGCACACAGGTACAAAGGTTAATTAAAGAGTAAAATCTAAAGAGACGACAAACTTAATAAAGGCACCTAGATTTTTTTTTTTCTTTTTTTACATCATATACCTTTGGGGCCGGTACTGTTAAGTTTTAGGATAAGATATATAACTAGCTAACCATTGTTCCTCCGGATTATTGTAAGGCTCCACTTCACACTCTTTTCTTGGAGCTTCACTCAAAGATTCGATCCTGAGACTCAGAACAAGCCAGGCTTCATTCAGAGGTGATATAAGCATCCTTTTGTGCTATTTCTGGTCCCGTATTCGATTCCCGGGTCATCTACGATATCCATTGGCAAGATATTAGCCTAGCCTGTTCGCAGCTAACAACTAAAAAAAAAGGCACCCGGATGTACATCGACGTAGCTCGTCGATATGTGTGATAAAGGTGACATGTTCTCCTTAATGACCCTTGGGCAGTCGGTGGCATTAAGCCCAAACCTTTCCTTTATCTCCAGTCAGACTCATCACGTCCTTGGCTGTAAAGTGTTTTTCTCTCTAGGGGTTAAAGATTATTTAGAATTACCATCTGAATATTACTACACGTTGAACTACTGCTGCTTACTCTGAAAACTAGTTACTTTATCCAAAAACATTTCTGTGTAATTTTTTTTTGTATCAACAGTAAGTGTTTTAGTTGTTTAAGAAAATAGTTAATTAGCGTA
>JAPQNM010000031.1:1077277-1086945 GCA_029783475.1 Metacarcinus magister
TATTACCGCTGAGTGGCCAAAGACTACCCAAATTGCTGCCATACTGTCCTCAGACGGGACTTACAATGTTTATATGCATCTGAGGCTGTAGCAGCAATAAGCCTCTCTTGCTCTCAACATATTTAAGAGAGAACGTAAATATTCGAGGCGTCACTATGAAAAAATAATAATAAAAAAAAACCCTACGCCAAATAACGGACAGTCCATCTTCGTCTTCATATAAAAGCCTACTGGCGCCAATGGTTTCTGATAAAAAAAAACAAAAAAAACACATACATATCTTGTGGCTCCTCTTTGTATCTTCTCAATCTCAACATATTTTTTTTTGTCATTTATATCGTGTTACTTCGTCCCATGAAGAGTTTAACTTGTGTATCCATCCATATCTTTCTTGCATTATTTTCCTTTTCTAAATCCAAATTGTTTTTCTGATAACACATACTCTTTTAAATGTTCTTCCCACCTTTATCATTGCTCGTCTTTTCCTCACGTCTGGTAAATTGTCTTGATTTAGTGACTTTTGAAATATTTGTTTTTATATTGGCTCAATTAATTTTTCAGCTTCATGTGTGTGTGTGTGTGTGTGTGTGTGTGTGTGTGTGTGTGTGTGTGTGTGTGTGTGTGTGTGTGTGTGTGTGTGTTCATATATTGTTATGAACTCTTATTATGATGATTTTTATTATTATTATTATTATTATTATTATTACTGTCATTGATGGTTTACAATGTCTGGTCTATCAGTTTTTATATATATATATATATATATATATATATATATATATATATATATATATATATATATATATATATAAACACGCCTCTGTCGACATGAAGACTGTATATATGTTTGTACATTATTTACTCCTACTACTGTTAATATTACTGTTGCATTTATACACAACATTTTTACTACTTTTATAATTATTATGACCATTATTATTATTATTACTACTACTATTGTTAATATTACGAATACGCTAATGTTACATCATTAGTGTGGGTCTCAAGTGGCCAATAGCAATGTAGGATTGTTTGCCGTTATGCCGAACAGCGACGCTGATTGGTGGATCTCATCATGATGTATTTGTAACATGGTGTTGAGTAGCCAATAGGAGGCCCAGTGTGACAGTGTGGGAAGGCCTCATTGGATGGCTGCCTTGGTGACGTGGACGTGACGTGGTGTTGTCTCAAATAGTTAATAGAACAGTTTGTACGAGTCTGTGCCGCTGATTGGGTGGCTCAGGTTGGCTGTGGCGTGGTTGTGGAGATGGCTTGGTCAGACGTGTGTTCTTGGCGCACGAGTAAGCGAACAAATCACTTACGACGCCGACTTACTGAATCCAAGTGAAGCTTTACTCTGTAGTCTGGATGCGAGGCTTCAACTGGACCACGGAAACATACCTTACCTGTGTAAATATTATACCATTACTATGTTCCTATATTTAGCTTTTATTATACATTTTTTACCACATTTTTTATTACAGAGGACTAGGAAGGATTAGTTGTGTATCCAAGGTTGAGGCTCAGACGCCAACAAGGCGGAGATGTGTGCCGTTATGACTTAGGGTTCTTCCACACAGTTCAAGGTATCCTGAACTGTGTACACTCTTCACTTGTTTTATCAAAAGAATAACTGTCACCAGTAATGTTAGTGGTACAGACGGTATGGTACGTGAAGGTACTTGCGGTACGGTGCATAAGCTTTGAAGTTATCCTGCAATAAATGGCTCACTTTCAACTAGGAGACACATCAGTAAGTTTAGAGGAAAACTGTGGACACCACTTGATTTACCTTAACAATATGGTATACTTGTACATTTTAAATGTGTGGACCCATGCCTCTGTATGTGTGGACCCATGCCCCATGCCTCTGTATGTGTGGACCCATGCCCCATGCCTCTGTATGTGTGGACCCATGCCCCATGCCTCTGTATGTGTGGACCCATGCCCCATGCCTCTGTATGTGTGGACCCATGCCCCATGCCTCTGTATGTGTGGACCCATGCCCCCATGCCTCTGTATGTGTGGACCGATGCCCCATGCCTCTGTATGTGTGGACCGATGCCTCATGCCTCTGTATGTGTGTATGTGTGGACCCATGCCCCCTTGCCTCTGTATGTGTGGACCGATGTCCCATGCCTCTATGTGTGGACCCATGCCCCATGCCTCTGTATATGTGGACCCATGCCCCATGCCTCTGTATGTGTGGACCTATGCCCCATACCTCTGTCTGTGGGGACTCTTGCCTCATACTGCTTTCTGTATGTGGGACCAGAATGTTTAGGCTTGTGACTGGTATTTGAAAAGTGGTGTCCATAATTTTCCTCTAAACCTGCCATCGTGCATTTTACAATTGAATATCTTAAGACTCTGAAACATAAATTCTCAAACCTTATTTTCCGAACAAACTTATATATGTTTCAAAGTTAAAACAATAAAAACATTCCTTTACAAATCATGAAACATTTTTTTTAAGATCATTACCTAACACCATTGTTAGAAAGACTTTCTTTTTATCTATCTATCTATCTATCTATATATATATATATATATATATATATATATATATATATATATATATATGTGTATATATATATATATATATATATATATATATATATATATATATGTATATATATGTGTATATATATATATATATATATATATATATATATATATATATATATATATATCCGGTTTTGCAGGGGGGTCCAACCACTCAGATCCCTGTGATGCCAAGGGACCAGAATGACGGGTGCAGTGTAAAGCCCACGGGACCCCTGCAACCTGAATGGTGTGGGAGGATCCCCTCGCCGTACATTTGATTCTGGAGGTGGCTGTGGGGCTGCAGAAACGGCGCCTACTCCGGCGGGTTCTGCGTGTGGGCTCTTGGAACATACAAACCATCTCAGAGCACCACCGACTACCTCATCTATCTAATGAGCTCAATAGGCTGAGGATGAATATAGTGGGACTCTCTGAGACGAAGAGGCCTGCCAGTGGCGAGATCAGTAGTAGAGGTTTTACCTACTACTGGTCCGGCATGAGCAATGGTGATGGTCTTAAGAGAGTAGCTATAAGCGTCTCTAGCAGACTGCAGCCGTCCGTTGTTGAGGTTATTCCGGTTAATGAGCGTATAATGCGATTGAGGCTGAAGCACACCTTGGGCTTCATGTCTCTTGTTGCAGTGTACGCTCCTACCGAGGTGTGTGTAGCTGACGAGAAAGAGATGTTCTACGCTAAACTTGACTCTGTTCTGGGTCAGTGCCCCCGCCGGGACACACTCATTGTCTCGGGTGACTTCAATGCTGTCACTGGCACTGAGAGAGTTGGCTACGAGTTATGTGTTGGTCTTCATGGCTCTGGTACCAGGAACACCAACAGCTCTTTCTTGAATTTTGCAAAACCCAGAAAGTTGAGAATTGCAGGTTCTTTGTATCAGAGGCCAGAGCTGCACCGCTGGATTTGGTATAGCAATGCCTGAGGTGTAGTAAAGGAGATTGATCACATCCTAGTTAGTACACGTTGGAGGATCCTCCAGAACTGCAGAGTTTACTGGAGTGCCGAGTTCTTTGCAACTGACCACAGGCTTGTTGTTTCAACACTCAAGCTTCATGTCAAGTCCAGAAAGACATCAAGATGTGATCACAATGTGTTCCATCTTGAGAAACTGAAGGACTCATGTGCTCATGAGTATGCAGCGACAGTCTCAAATCGGTTTGAAGGGCTCGCTGTCCTTGAGGACCAGGTAGAATTGTGGGATACCTTCAAACACGTAACTCTTGGTTCTGCCAGAGGCCTCCTAGGTCACGGGGTGGGTTCGCTGCGGCAGAGACGCTGGACAGTATAGAGAAGAGCCACGCTGTCAGGAGTCTCGCTGAGGATGTTGAGGGTCATTTAAATGCTAATGACCTCAAACCTGCTTATCGAGCCCTGAAGAAGCTCCGCTCCAAGTCTACATCTCGGGTGAGTGCTATCCGAACAGCAGATGGTTGCCTCGTATCAGACGCGGATGGGCAGGTGGCTCGTTGGGCTGAGTAGTTTGAGCAGTTTTTCAAGGTTAACCCTCCAAGCGGACAGCTTCAAATCACTGGGTTACATGTGATGGATGCTGATTCGCCCATTAACGAAGCTGCACGGGTGGAAAGGCAGCTGGCATTTGTAACATCAGTGCAAAGTTGTTCAAAGCTGGAGGCGAGGCCATGATCTGTGAGGAGTTGCATACGTATGGTATTTAGGTACCATTCCTCCTGACTGAAAAAGGGGGTTGGTCGTCCCTATCTGGAAAGGTAAAGGGGACCGTCAGGATTGCAACAACTACCGAGAGATAACGCTGCTCAGCGTACCAGGCAAGGTGCTGCCCATCTGCTACTGATGCAAATTCACAGGCACTTGCTGAAGTATCAGAGACCTGAACAGTCAGGGTTCACACTTGGTAGGTTTTTTTTTTTTTTTTTTTTTTTTTTTACATTAAAAGAGTACTGGCCAAGGGACAACAAAAGTACGTTTTAAAAAAATCCCGCTTGTCGCCAGACCCTGTAAAGAGCACAGTAGGAGAATTAGAGGCAGGGGTTGGCGGTCCAGTATAGCATTAAAGGTGTTTTAACACTCCTCTTTCAAAAGAGTTCAAAGCATAGGCAGGTGGAAAAGCAGACAAGGGAAGAGGTTCCAGGGATGAAAGAATGAAGATACGGGTTAACTCATGCATTAGAAAGATTGGCAGAATAGGGATAAGAAGTAGAAGGCCTTGTGCAGCGAGGCTGCAGGATTGATTGATTGATTGGAGACAATAGATCATGGTGCCGCAACATCGAGGTCATTTGGCACCGTAATAAAAGCACAAAAAAAGAAAAGCTACATAAAAAGAAAAATAAATCTACAGGAGGTGGAGAAAGCCATTTTCCTGTAGGAGTTTTAACACTTCATGTCCCGGGGAGAGCGCCTCCTCCCCCAACACCAGAGAGAGAGAGAGAGAGAAACTCCCATCTCTGCCCCGACACTGGGCGAGGTACAGCTCTCGCAATTCCCTCAGGCTGGGGCACTCGACCAGCAAGTGCCGCACAGTCAGGGGAACTAAATAGTCATCACAGTAGGGCTCAACTCCCCAGGACATGAGGAAACCGTGGGTGAGGCGGGTATGGCCCGTCCGTAGACGGGCCAATGCCGTCTCACGGCAGCGGCCTCGGACGTGCGCATAAAACCAGAGGCTCACAGCCCTTGCGGTAATTGTACCCATCTTGGAGGTGGCTATATTGGCATTCCATCTATCTTGCCATACTACATGAATAGCAGCTCGAATTGTGAGAAACAGGTCTCTGTGTGGGACGGGGCAGGCAGTGACTTGAGAGGCGCCGGTCTCCGGTAGATAACACAAATGTGAAGAAAAGTTTAACATAAAACACAAATATGAAGAACAGTTAAACAGAAAATGAATACACTATACCTGCAAAATTTCCTGAGATTTCATGAAAGCCCTTAACATAAGAAAATAATATACACTATAAAGAAAAAGAACATAAAACGCATAACCCTTAATATATAACATATATACATTTCCTTAAAATATACAATATATAACTATACAATAAATTATTCTGTAGCTTCATAAAAAGCTCTAGCTGTATCTAAAAATCTTTTTAGATAATGGAAACTCTCTTCCATCTGTTGCCGAGTATTTTGTAAAAGTTCATTGCGTCCTTCGGCTTCTTTGAGTTGTAGTTCCCGCATTTTAGTTTGGAATTTCTTTTCTTCTTCCTGCATTTCCATCTGGTTCTTCCAATAGTTCATTTTTATGTTGTGTTCCTTTGTTTGCCTCTCCCGCAGAGAATCACAGTCACTTGCTATACTCCTTTTGAGAGGTCGTGGAACAACTCTCTCCGGATCAGAGGAAATGACAGGCGAGGATGGAATAGGTATAGGTGAAGTAAATTGAGGATTAGATGAAGAAGGAGGAACAGATATTAAGGGAACTGACGGGAAGAAGGGATGAGGCCCCTACTACCCAGACAGATAGGGCAGATTCTGAAGATATGTAAGGTAAAAAGGCAGTATGTTGGGAAAACCTAGAGTTTGTAGAATTAGGATTAGGTGAAATCTAAGGAAGAGATGTCGAAGGAACTGATGAGAAAGAAGTACTAGGCACAGTAGGAGAAAGTATGAGGTCCTCACTACTGTAGGTGAGAGGAGCAGGCTGTGAAGGTGAGTGAAAGGAAGAGGTAACATTTTGGGAAAAAGTAGGAATAGGCTGCAATGAAGAGGAAGAGGTTGTTGTAGAAGTTAGTGCAGTGTATTGCTGAGAGAAATGATCAGTAGTAGACATAGGAAGGGGGTTCTCTGAAGAAAACGAAACAGATGGTACAGCTTTTGTATCTTTTACCCATGGCGCCGGTAGGCTTCAGGGAGACCTAGATGGTTGGCCTCCGCCCGTTAGTAGCACGGGTTAGACTTTTTAAGTGACGCCTTGTTTCTTCTTATTGATAGGCTCATGCTTGTGATGGTCACATATGTGTATGTTTGTGTAGATGCTGGTACATTGAGTTGTCCCACCTGTACGCCTCAATCTCACCCTTGTCTTACGCGCCAATGTTTTGTTTACCGCGTCGCCCTCGCCAGTCACAGAGAACTTGTAGCCTGAGGTGGACGTTGTTTTGTGTGTGACCTTTACTTTAATTATACGCCACAAATATAGTTCTTGAGTTTACCTTCACCTTATAGAGTTAGTGGTAAACGCCCATTATTTGTGGTGGCAGCCCCATTATATGCTGCCAGCGGAAGCTCCTCGCGCATATAACGTTGCAGTCCCGGCAAGGATGGTGTTATGGCAGCATGTGGGTGATCTTAGGCCACTCGGCGGTAGTAACGAAGAAAATTGGCCAGCCCGTGCCGAGGCTCGAACGCGGGACCCTGAGCTGGTATGCCCGACCGCTATAGTCAGACTCGCCTTAAAATGTGGCTGGGGTGTGACCATCGTGGGGAATACCCGTTTTACAGCGTTGCCATGTGTCGAGATTTGCGCGCAAATTCAAATCAATTTCATATTTTTAAAAATTTACAAGAGGCATCTGGCAACATCCGGGTGCGGACTCACACACACACACACACACACACACACACACACACACACACACACACACACATACACACACACTCTCACTCTCTCTGTCTCTCTCTCTCTCTCTCTCTCTCTCTCTCTCTCTCTCTCTCTCTCTCTCTCTCTCTCTCTCTCTCTCTCTCTCTCTCTCTCTCTCTCTTATTGAATGTGATTTATTATGTTGTAATATAGAAATCGTGTTATTTTATTATGCGATGAATTTGGTTTTATATGTACATATTATATATAGCTGACTTTATTTCCACACCACCATAGAGGTAAAAGACACGGCGCGTTTTTTTTTAAAGAGGTATCCCCAATAGGCCTATTCCTCTGTGTTCTCTACATCTTGGATTGATGACTTATGATGAATCCTCATCAGAAGATGTGAGAGTGATGACGAAAGAATCGATGAAGTTGTCAATCACGACATCTCTCGCTGCATCATCTGACTGCAGTTTTTCTGCGTGCTTGACAGCATTTGTCCAGTTTTCCTTTGTAACATGTTGTAAGAAGTCTTGTATAATTGGCTTTAGATCGGCAATCTTAAATTTGTTTCTTTTTGAAACGTAGCCTTTAACTTGAGCCCAAATAAGCTGAATGGGGTTGTACTGGCAGTGGTATGGGGGCAGGCTGACGACTGTATGGCCGTGATCTGAAGCGATCTTGTCGACAACGAAGTTTGTATCGGCAGAAGAGACATGTTGACTTACAAGATGCAAAAGGTTTGTCTTGAGAATAACTTCTGGCACCGCTACGCCCTTCTTCTCCAGCCATTCTCGTATCTTTGCTTTGTTGT
Organism: Metacarcinus magister; assembly: GCA_029783475.1. Lineage (NCBI taxonomy): Eukaryota > Metazoa > Arthropoda > Malacostraca > Decapoda > Cancridae > Metacarcinus > Metacarcinus magister. Next base: position 1,085,167 of record JAPQNM010000031.1, read on the forward strand.
CTGATGCTGTTGGTGGCTTGTGAAGTTTTCTCGAGTGATAAGAATCATTATCCAGAACAATTACTGACGCTGGAGGAATGTTGGGTAAGAGTTGGTTTGTGAACCACTTTTCAAAAGTTTTTGCATTCATTTGATCATGGTAATCCCAGACATTTTTTGCTTGGAAAATAAGGGCGGCCCCGGGAACAAATCCTTCTCTTGATTCAGCGTGGAGAATGATGAAGCGGCCTCCCTTCTCGGTCGGCACCTTGACTCCCGTAGCATGACCTGCATTTTCATTCATCCAACATTTGGTAACCATGTAGTTCTGGTTAAGCCACATCTCGTCCACATATATGATGTTCTTGTCTGTGCTTAAGTGTTTCCTCATTTCACTTAAAAACTTGCTTCGTGCAAATTGGACATCATTCCTTTCCAAGAGGAGTTGTCGCCCATCAACCTTTGCTTAGCAAAATCCAATTTTCTTCACAACTCTTCTCATTGTTTCACGGCTGCCAGGATATGAGTGGTTGTTCTTCATTGCTTCGTGAATTTTATCGAGTGTGGGGATTTCATTTCTTTCATAATACTGCTTAATTGTTCTGTGAAGTACACCTTCATTGAGGTTATCAAAGAAGTCCGTGATGGGTTTTGATCGCTGCCTTTTCTTGGGAGACATAAACTTGGGAGCGTGATTCCTGACATTTTCTCTTACTTGTCTCTTGATGTTTTCGACGGTTCTTTCACTGATGCCAGATGCAGCAGCTGCACGGCGATTAACCCTTGATAACTCCTCAAGAGGGCTTCCATTCTGCTTCTCTTGCTCAAAGTACTGCCACATATTGAAGATAACTTCTTTTGTTTGGCTGTGTAGATGCTGGGAGAGTCTTGGTGGAGCAGGCATATCAAAGCGTCTGGCCTGGTCAAGGACGCTGGGTGTCAGGTCAAGGACGAGCCGCGAGCGTGTCTGGGAGTATTTCCACAGCTAGGATTTCAAGGTATTTTTATTCTTAGTTATTTCAGCTTATTTTAACGTACTATCTTTTACGATATCATCTAAATACAATTGTTAAACTGCTTATCCATCCCAAAACGAAAGGGAAATTCATTAATAGGTACTGCTTTTTATTAGCAAAACTGTAAAATATGTATGCCACGTTTCTTTATGTTTAAATATATCTTATCCATTATAAGTTTACTGTTTCTTCATACATTATAATACTATGAATAAACGTGTATGCATATTTCCTGATCATGTCTGCCATGGTTTTACTTACATTGAAACATTTCTACAATGCGGATTAAAAGACACGTGGCAAGGCTGTAAAAGGGGATTTCCTGACTGTTTCCACTCGCCAACCACATATTAACGGGAGTCTGACTATAGCCACTAGACCCCGCCTCCCCTTGAGGCCTTATCTGCAGAAAGAAAACACTGAATTTTACACACCATCCATATTAATTTATAAATTCTGCACAGATAACTTACATGAAACATAGAATGAAACTAAATACACTATAGGTAAGCTATATTAAAGAGAAGCCAAAACCACGGAAATGCTACGGGGTCTGGACAAAACCCCAAGCGGACCAAACACACACAGACAAAACCCCTAGCGGACAGAAACCCCAGTTACATTTTTCAAAGGAAGATATATAAAGTAATTTATTTTATATCATATACAAGTGAACTGGCCGAAATAATCATGAACAATGTTATAAAACCCCAAGTTTTATTTTTTTCTTTAGAAGATAATTTAGGTAATTTATTTCATATAACATTCTCTTGTAAAGGTTGTA
>JAPQNM010000031.1:1087045-1120344 GCA_029783475.1 Metacarcinus magister
CATAAGATTAGAATCTTATACATAACCCCTAGTGGACAAATCCCCCAGCAGACAAAACCCCTCGCTATATTTTGTTCTGAAGAAGATATATAATTAATGTATTTGTTTTATATTATATTCAGTTAACTTTACTGAAATAATCATGAAAAATATTATAAAACCTCCAGTTGTATTTTTCTGAAGAATATAATTTAAGTAATTTTGTTTATATTATTCATATATAATGAAATATACTGAAATAATCATGAAAAATATCATAGATATTATGGTGCTATTATAATATGCGGTCTACCACGGTATGAAATCTACCGTGACCTCACTTCACCTCTCGTGTCGTTCACCTGCGGTCTACCTCACCTCACTTCACCTCACTTCACTTCACCTGTCTACATCAGATGAGTGGCCTGCTTATAATAATCTAAATGCCATACGTTACCACCATCTGACAGTGAACCATCAACGACATTATGTGGATCCAGGGACCGGGGCACACACACACACACACACACACACACACACACACACACACACACACACACACACACACACACACACACACACACACACACACACACACACACACACACACACACACACACACACACACACACACACACACACACACACACACACACACACACACACACACACACACACACACATACACACACACACACACACACACACACACACACACACACACACACACACACACACACTTAGGCAATTGAGCGATCATGGTTAGATGCTAAAACTAAGCTTTTCCAGTCACACCTTGATCATTTCTGCTGGAAGGTGCTGAGGAAAGATACAGATGACTTATTTGTGTCGTTCCTTAATGATGTAAAAAGTGTTTATCGCTGTCATTCCTTAATGATATAAGAAATGTTTATAGCTAAAATAAATATCTTGTAGTTGATAATGTGTTTATTTTTATCTTCCTGCTATTTAAATATATAAATATATAACCCTGGTTGACCGCATACTATAGTAGTAAACGAGGTAGACCGTAAGATATAGTGTTTGATACCGTGGTAGACCGCATATTATAGTATCTCCGATATTATACCCTATATTCCTCAAAAAAAAGAAAAACTAGCAGTGTAAAGGAAGGCGAGTAATGAAACCAATCACTAAGAAAAGAATGCAGACAGGTAAGGTAATCTGACGCTGTCAGGTCACCAGTCAGGGATTACAGGAAAGGGTAGGTCAGGTCGGATGTGTGAATATAAGACTGCTAGATCTAATGAGGCTGTGGGCCCACGTCACCACCTCTTGAGGTGACAACCATAACAACATAATGAGACATCAGTTCCACTTCAGCCGCTGTTTTGGGGGAAATACTGTTGTGAGCTTTGCAGTGTTTATAAAAGTTGGTTATTCTCTGGACACAGACATTAGCCTCAATTTTTTTTCACACTCGAAAACCTGCCTTAGGGAAATTTTATAATTACACCCCGCAAGCCTCACCTGACCACACTCCCACTACCCTTTCCCCACCCCTACTCCCCTCTCCACTTCTCTCTGTTCTCTTTTTCAGACTACACCTGCCCCTGAGCTGCACCTGACCACTCCCACTTATTTTTTTAATTTTCTCCCTTATACCTTCCTTCTTTTCTTCATTTCTTCCTTCGTTCCTTCCTACCCCTTCCTCCACTGTATATATATATATATATATATATATATATATATATATATATATATATATATATATATATATATATACATTATTATTATTTTTATTATTATTATTATTATTATTATTTGACACGACCAGGGACGAAAGGGCAAGAGGCACATAAGAGGCAGTGACGAGTGATATCTTTCCGCATGAAAGACCAGAAATACGACCTTTGAGCCTGTTTGAATGATATATCTTTGCCTGGGTGACCAGCAAGAGGGGAGTCATGATCGTGGTACAAGATAGTGGGCACGAGGGCTTCTGGAATGACAAGCTGAGACGCATGATGTAAGGCATCGTCCTCAGAAATGACAGTACTAGATTTATAGAGGACATCATCTCGAAGCAGAAAGGAGTCTGAGGAGAATGGCAAGCTTGGAAGGTTACTGGCATCACCTGACTCAAGATAGTAAATGAGACGTGTGCAGAAATGGTCAGAGCGTTGAGAGGATTTGACTTCCTCAGGAGTAGGGAGTGACTGTGATGCTGTAAGCAGAGCAACAGGAGCGACATGACAGGACAGAGCGTCAGCGACAGAATTAGCTTTACCTGGGATGTACGCGAATGAAGGATTATATTCTTGAACGGTGAGTTGCCAACGGGCAAATTTTCCAGTTAAGCTGGTTCCTTTGAACAACTCTGTGACAGCAAAATGATCGGTCAGAACGTGGATACGATATCCGAGTATTATATCTCTGAAATGACGAAGTGACCAAACCACTGCGAGAGCTTCGCGGTGTGTGACGCTGTAGTTGCGCTCAGCAGCATTGAGCAACCGACTGGCGAAGGCAACGGCGCGTGATTTACCGTTGTTGTCGCGTTGCATGAGGACAGAACCGATACCGATGTTTGACGCGTCAGTGCAAAGGGTAAACTCCTTGTTGAAGTCGGAAAAAGCGAGGACGGGAGCGTTGCATAAGGCTTGCTTGAGGGTAGTGAACGCATTCTCGCGCTCGTCTCTCCATTCGAATTCTATGTGCCGTTTAAACAGGGATGTGAGTGGTTGAGCGATCTTACTGAAATCCTTGATGAATTGGCGATAAAACCCTGCGAGACCAATGAAGCTACGAACGTTGTCAGCAGAATTAGGAGTCGGGAACTATGATATTGCATGAATCTTGTCATCAAGAGTGTGGATACCATCTTTGTCGACTTTATGGCCTAAGAATTTTATTTCGCGCTTGAGAAACTGACATTTACTGAGCTTTAGCGTCAAACCGGCTTTCGCAAAACGTGACAGAACGTCCGATAAGGTATCGAGGTGCTCGGGAAGATCTTTGGACGCGACTATTACGTCGTCCAAATAGCAAAACACAGAATTACCTAAGAGGCCCGAGAGAACCGAGTTCATTAGACGCATGAATGTTAAGGGTGAATTTCTAAGACCCATGGCCATACGCTTGAAGGCGTACTGGCCAGATGATGTGGTGAACGCTGTGTAGGGCCGTGAACTTTCTTCCAGTTCGACCTGGAAGAACCCAGTCTAAAGGTCGAGGGTAGAAAATACACTGTTTGAATCACCTATTGACTGGAGGAGATCAGATAAAACTGGCATTGGAAATCGATCGGGAATCGTCACGGCGTTTAAACCACGGAAATCAACGACGACTCTCCACTCACCATTGGACTTAGGGACGAGAAACAGCAGGGCATTGAATGGCGAGGCCGCAGGTTCTATGATGTCCTCGTCCATCATGTCTCTGATAGCGTCGTTCATCAACGTCCTGCGGCAATGCGGGATGCGATACGCCGGGACGTAGATGGGTGTCGAACCTGGGGTGAGGTGGATGGAGTGGTGGACAGCATCGGTCTTTCCCAGAGGTTCACCAGGAAGAGAGACACAGGACCTGTAAGCCGATAAGAGGGCGAGTAAATCTGGTCTCGACTCAGGGAAATCTACATCACCAAGATGCTGAACAAGTAGAAGGGGAGGCTGTAATGGAGAGTCTGTGACAGGTGGTGAAGACAAGGAAATATGACAAGGGGATGAGGCGACAGGGGTGACAAGGACAGGAGGACCTAGAGTCACGCCGGATTTAAGGAATATAGGATGATTAGTGAGATTCTGAATTGCAATACGGCAAGAACCATCATCCTCGAGAGTCGTAAGGACTGACTCGAGAGCGACACCATTCACTCGGGCAGAGTTGGGCAAACATAAGACGTCTGTCCCGGGGAGCACACCTTTGACGGCAACACACACCAAACAAAGGTCGGTCTGTGCGACTACCACAGGGGAGGTCAACACAGCTTTCCTGAGTCTGGCGGTCGAGAGGACGTCAGAGAGTGTTGTGGGGGAAAGGTTGTCGATGTCGCTGGGCAGCGCTTCGCTAAGCGAGTCGGCTGGCGTTGAGGATGACAAGGGAGGGGTGGGTGTTACTGAGGGTGACTTGGGCAAAGAGGGAGAGACGGGAGGTGAGTCATGGCAAGACGTGGGCGTGGCAACATAGACATCAGGTGAAGACGGAGACTCATGGGAGGGAGAGGCAGAGATGAAGGTACCATTCTGGGCAATTTGATGAGTGGAAGGGAAAAGTGATATGTTGAAATGAGACATGGTACATGTCAGCTGAGAAACATACATCATCAATGACATAGAAATAATCTGATATGGAAGGTTCAAGTGGAGACAAAGAGTTATCGAGGAGGACCTTGCTATGAGGCATGTCCGGAGGATAACTCTGAACTTTATGCTTCGAGGCGGCGGAGAGTTTGTCAAAAGCATGAGATTTGATAATGTTTACCGCGGCGCCAGAATCGAAAAACGCGCGGCATTTGTGAGAGGCTGATTTAACAGCAGCAGTAAGACCTTGAAAAAATCTGGAGGATTTTACAGGAACACAAGGGAGAGGCGCTGGCTGAACGGCAAAATGAACGCATGTTTGAGAAGGCGTGCTGGCGGCGGAAGATAAAGCTGTCTTAAGAATCGGTTTAGGGATCACGGAGGAGCTGCGAGGCTCGGGCGCGAGGCGTTTCCCGAATAGTGAGAAGAGGATTGCATTTGCGATTGATATAGGCGGCATTCCACTAGCGAGTGACCACGTATGTTGTGAAGGGAGCAAAACGCATTATGGTTGGATTGAGAGCGGCCTTGGTCGTCGAGCAAAACGTGGCAGTGAGCTAACACATGACTTTTAAGTCTACATCGGTGACAAGTTACATTCCTCGACGGTGAGCGATGGCGGGACTGAGGTCTGTAGTGAGAGCGTGATAAGGGGCGAGAACGTGAGGGTGATGTGAGACTGAGAGAATTGTGGTACTGAGAAGCTGGACTGAGGGGGGGTCTGAACTATATTGACTGGTTGAGGAACAAGCGGCGATTTCTCGGATATTTTCTTACAAAGATCGTACAAGAAATCTTCTTTACTGAACTTAATGTCGCTTGCAACTGTGAATGTCGGTGAGTCGAGCTGAACAAGGAAAAGAAAATATGATATGGGACGTTTGAAATCCTCAGAAGATATTTTTCCGTTAATGTCGATCCACTGTGAGGATTTCATCTGGTCTGTGAGCTCGGCACTGAGAGAGGATGCAATATTTTCTGCTTTATAAACATCGTGCGTAGAACGGGCAACATGAGTGATGGTCTGAGCAATTTTAAGGAACGAGTGAGTGGCGCCTAATTTAGAATGACCAGAAAAAGGAGAAATTAAGGCGGCAGTGAACTCATCGTACGTGGAAAAACTGAGGAATTTATCAGTGTTTATTAATTTACCAGCAAGACTAGAAGGATCCTGACAAATGCGTGATTTTAAAATGGCTAATCTCTCAACGTCTAAACGGGCAGAGCGACGTGTACATTCGTCAGCGACACGACGAACAAAAGCGTGAACTGACTCAGAGTCTGTACCAGAAAATGGAGGAATAGAGACGTTATCTGATATGAGAGTGACTTGAGGGGTGGGAGTGTGAGATGGTTGGCCGACAGATATCGTGGAGGAATGTGCAATTATTTGAATTCACTGAAACAGTAGGGATTCGAACGAAAATTGACGGGAAATTAAAGCACAATGAAGAAAGACATACAATCGGGAAATAATAAATACTTAACTAAAGCCGTGGGGCGGAGGCCAGGATGATGTAACACGTGGCGGCTGGACAGGCCACGTGGTGAGGTGGTGGGCCGGGGTTGGGTGGGCCACGTGATGAGGTGGTGAGTGGGCGCTGGGATGATATAGAAGGCTCCGGGCGAAGGCGACCGGACAGGCAGAGTCCGATATGGAGGGAGGACGAAGGGCAGGAAGAAGATGGAGGTGGAGGTGATGATATGGACGTCGAGACGGGCAGGAACAGACAGAACAGGCAGGAACACAGGTACAGGCGCCGATACGGAAGCTTCTTGAGGCACCAGGTACGGCGAGGAGGCTTGTACTCACTCAAGTAGAATCACTTCAGCAGGAGACTACTGCAGAAGGGGCGACGAAGAAACGTGACTGCGGGGGGCGCAGACGAGGAATGCCAGGGACGAGGTGTGGCAAGGCTGTAGGGCTGTGGTCGCGTAGGGCTCCGGGCGGGCGTTGCGGGTGGGCAGGCGGATGGGTGGTGTGGCGAGCTCTTGATGTAGGAGACTTGGACTCGTTTCTTCGTTGCTTAGAATGACGAAAACACCGCTGCTACTCAATATATTAGAATCCACCAGTATATTAGAGTATTAGAGTCTCTTTCTCCGCTTCCGAATACACCAGGGCGTGGATCCATGATCACGTGGCGTAGCTGCGACCGCCGCCACTTACACGTCCGACCGGCTTACGACATCGCTCTCCGCTGCATTCATAAGGGGGGCTAGTCAATATCGTAAGCCCGGCGTAGCGTGCCTAAGGCGGCCATCTTCCAATACGTCACGAGTGTCGTCACAAGGTGTGACGTCATTGCCAGCCAATGACAACACTGTTTACAAAACAAAGCAGCCAATCGCAGGGCACCCACGTTATCAGTGTTTACAAACACAGAGAGAGAGAGAGAGAGAAATGGCTTGCCCTCCACCTGCAAAGAAACTTAGGCACCCTAATTTCACCGAAGCAGAGATCCTCACGCTTATTGAAGAAGTAAAAAAGCATGATCATGTCATCTTGTCCAAGTTGGATAATACTGTGACTGCCCGTGCCAAAGAATTTGCGTGGGAAGAGGTGACCAACAGTCAATGCGGTGAGCACAACTCAACGCAAACCAGACGAGATCAAGACAAAATTCAAAGACTTAAAGCTTTTGGTGAAAAAGAAAGCAAGCCAACTAACTATATAAGGAAACGGTGGTACAGTGGTCTAGCGCTCGGGTGAGCGAGCCTAGGATCCCAGGTTCGAATCTCCGATATTCGCTGACCACTTTTCATCCACTTTTCATTCTTTGATATCACCGCCGAGTGGCCAAAGACTACCCACATTGCTGCCATACTGTCCTCAGACGGGACTTACAACGTTATATGCATCTGAGGCTGTAGCAGCGATTAGCCTCGCACGTTCTCAACATATTCAAGAAAGAACGTAAACATTTGAGGCGTCACTATAAAAAAATCTGGTAACCTACGTCAAATAACAGGCGAGGCAAGTCCATCTGTGCCTCCATAAGCCTACTGGCGCCAACGGTTAATGATATAGAAAAAAAAACAGGTAAGAATAGAATGTTTCCCCTTTATGATATACATATCTTGCACTAACGTTCAACCCTGTTGGGACCTGTTGGGATATTGTGTTAAAATCACCACAATGAAGTATGTTTATAGGTAAAATAACACCGTACTCCTTCATAATTAGGTTAGGTTAGGTTAGGAAGGGCATAAAGCATGTGATTGTACCCCATTAAAAGTTAAAGAGAAAAACTATACACAAATGTGTGTTGTAAATTAGATAAATATTAAGATACATTTTGAAAACAAATGTTTCTTTGTTGCCACATCATTTATAACAAATTCACATATTGGAATGTTTCCCACTGGTGGTGGGGTTCCTGTTGTCCCCACACAGTTCACATAAGTGGAGCAAGATATGCTCTACTTCTTGTCATCAACAGCATTTGCAGGCCTGCCAATTCCTGACAGTCAGGACTCTATAATTAGTAAGTCGGTGTAGAATTTTCTAATAATCATACTATACACTTCAGTTGCTTGTACATTTGTGATGCATATTGAAATATATATATTTAGTACATAACTATATAAGTGGTTTATGTAACACTAAAGTGTTTATAGTTATATGCAATCATGTATGCAGATTTTTGTTATGTACAATGTATTTTGCTTACAATGTCATTTCTTCTTTCTTCCAATAGATCTCAGTAGTGCTGCCGAAGCAGGCATCGGCACCACTGCCGAGACAGATCCCCTTCCCTCTACGAGTGTTGCCACTAGTGACAACATCATACATGTTACTGAAGGGACCAAACAAATAATACAAGTTTAAAGGTATTGGGAATATAATTTTTGTTCTAACATTTTATGTTGCATGTAAATTCATACAATATATGAAGTGCTTACAGATATAGCAGCCGTACCCCGTTGTCATCAACTATTGGTACGGCATGCACCGGCGTCACCCACCGTGATCGCATTATATTTGATATTTTCATCGTACGAAGAGTTTCTAAAACACGTAGAAAGTTATCAACAGAATAATCTGCTATTCCTATGGCCTGTGCCTTATTATTGACCTGGTAAAACATCTTTCAAGTTATCTTAGGTTGATTATGTTATGTTAAGTTTAGTTAGGTACGGTTTGGTTCACTTATATAAGCATTTTATATTTTATTACCCAAAAGTTAGGCACATGCCGTATTTATAAGTGAGCACTATAAGGTTACGGCTTACGTTAGGTTTTGCTTAGATTAGGTTATGTTAGGTTAGGTACGGTTTGGTTAATTTATATAAGCATTTTACATTTTATTACCCAAAAGTTAGGCACGTGCCGTATTTATAAACTATGAAGAAATGGTTGCTGTACCTGTAAGCTGTGCCTACAATATATGGAGACTGTACAAGGCTCTCCCTAACTTCAACACTGATAGCAGGGAAAGTATACCAGGCTCTTCCTAACCAAAATACCGAATCAGGCGACATATGTCAACCTCATTTTTCTTGAGATCTGTGGATCTGTCATTGGCTGACCTCCAATGACCCGTCCGTCATCTCAATCCTCAAATTCTCTTCCTCTTCCCAACGCCATTTTTTCCACAAGGTGCCTTATCCTCGCCCGTCCCCACCCCCAGGTCTCTCTCTCTCTCTCTCTCTCTCTCTCTCTCTCTCTCTCTCTCTCTCTCTCTCTCTCTCTCTCTCTCTCTCTCTCTCTCTCTCTCTCTCTCTCTCTCTCTCTTTCTCTCTCTCTCTCTCTCTCTCTCTCTCTCTCTCTCTCTCTCTCTCTCTCTCTCTCTCTCTCTCTCTCTCTCTCTCTCTCTCTCTGTCTCTCTCTCTCTCTCTCTCTCTCTCTCTCTCTCTCTCTCTCTCTCTCTCTCAAAACCCTGTGGGTTTTGGGGGGGCGAGGATAAGGCCCCTTGTAGAAAAAATGGCGTTGGGAAGAGGAGGAGGATTTGAGGATTAAGATGAAGGACGGGTCACTGGAGGTCAGCCAATGACAGATCCCAAGAAAAAATGAGGTTGACATATTTCGCCTGATTCGGTATTTTGGTTAGGAAGAGCCCGGTATACTTTCCCTGCGATCAGTGTTGATGTTAGGGAGGACCTTGTAGGGATTCCAGGAGACTGTACATACATGCATCTGTTTTCAAAGACATGTAAAGCAGTAAAATTTGCTTGGATTAACAGTGATCCTTAAACTAATTACACTAAGGATATAATAATGTTTTCCAACAGTGAAGCTGCAAGGCACATACCCCTTGCCTCACCCTCACCACCGTCAATCCGGCCACCCACCCGACCTAGAACTCCAGCCAACCGACCGAGAACTCCAGCAGGTATGTGTATGTTTACATATATTTACATATACAGTAAAACCTTGATATAACGAACCAATTGGGACGGGGGGTCTGACGTTATATCCGATAATACGTTATATCCGAAGTTCGGTAAAAATACCGAACGAGTTCGCTATATACGGGGTTTCGTTTGTTAAGACGTGTTCATACAGAGTTGTTACAGGGGTACTGAATTTAAATGTATTGGTGTATGTTACAATAGACAAAAATTAACAAACTATTTACTGTAGGTAGCAAGGGGTGAGAGCACGAGCGCAACCAACCCTTCATAGTGAGAGCTAACTGTGAACTGAGTGGCTTGCAAGTCAAACAAAGTGGAGAGTTCGGCCGGCTCACCCCACGCCTCGGATATAACGAACTTTGGTCCGTTATATCCGACTTGGTTCGGCCAGGAAATGACGTTCGTTATATCCGAAATTCGCTATAAGTGGGTTCGTTATATAAAGGTTTTACTGTTTATATATATATATATATATATATATATATATATATATATATATATATATATATATATATATACATATATATATATATATATATATATATATATATATATATATATACATATATATATTTATATATATATATATATATATATATATATATATATATTGGGTTTTTTTTCTTCTAATTACTGTTTCCTAATTTTTTTTTAAAAATTATAACAGATAATTACTGTCAAAAATTTAACAAATTTAACGAATGGATTTTGTATTCATTTTAGGTTATGGAGATGACTACCGCCTGGTGCTGGATGTTCTCTAAAGACAAGATGAGACTCGGGACCTCTTATCCAATCTAGTGGATATTGAGCGGCAGTCGTTGGAGTTCCAGAGGAAGACTGCGTTAGCCCTGCAGGACATTGCTGCAAGTTTTATGGCAGCTGTTTTGGCACTGAATGACATATCTGCACATAAGTAATGTTTTTATTTGCAGATATTGTCTTTCCTTAGTCGCCAGCTGCCTTACCTAAGTGTCTCTCGACTCTGGAACGCTGCCTATAAGGCTGCATACACACCAAACGAGTTGACTCGACTCATTTGCTTCTGGTAGCTTAAGGGAAAAAAATATTTACTTACCTAATTTTACATTATATGAGTCACCCATATTACTTAATTTTATTATTCCTTGCTGTGAATGTTAACCTAATATAAAAAGAAGACACCCACACTGACCAATAATATACACAGTAACCTAATATCATAAATTAAACAGTTAAGGATGAGTCATGAAGAAATACACTGACAAATAGTAAAACAACATTATATTTATAAAGAAAATATACATACATATATATATATATATATATATATATATATATATATATATATATATATATATATATATATATATATACAAACATGAAGAGATGGATGCAGAAATAAGATAGAATGATGTAAAGGATAGGTGAAGACGAGTGTTAGGCTCTAACAGTTAGAACCTAACTATTTCTTTCAGTTAGAATCTAACTGAAAGAATTTGTTACGATCTCCTGTCGTACCCTTCTCCCGGTTTCGTTGGCAGCAGCAGCAGCACCACCACTCCTAGGCCCCAAGTCGTCGTCTGCCTCCTCAACTTTAGCCTAAGGGAATAATAATTGCAGAGTGCTAATCATAGATTATTGGGGAAGAGGTGAAGATGACAAATACATTGCTGAGCTGAGTCAAAGGAGTGATCATGACATAACTTAGGTAAAAATTATTCTTGACAACGGTGTAGAACAGTACTAGATATACATACATACAGCTATCTTGTGTAGGCGGCCTGAAATTCACTTAATATTTACGTCAACTACAGTATCAGTTTAAACCCTAATCTGCACTCAATCTTAATTATAGAAACAGTATAGAGTTTTCCTATACTTGATTTTGCGTTAAATGTATTGAAAAGTGCATTGAAATTGTTTCACCTTAATTGAAACATCAATATCATAAAAACTGTTACAAGTACATAAAGGCGCGGTCACACGAACGTTTTTTTCGGCAATTCTCAAGCCGATTTCATCCCGCGCCGGTGATTTTGCAGGTGATGGTGATGGTGGGGTGGTCACACGGTGTTGGCTTGGTGCTCGCCGATATTTCGGTGAGCAGCATCATTCGGTGCTGAGCCGAGCCGGAGTAGTATATAATTCATCAAAACAAAAGCGGACACATGTTGTCAAGATGGCCTCAGAAGCTCCTAAATATTTAAATCACTTAACCTGCTCAAGCATCTCACCATTCAAAGCCACATTAATTCTCCTCCCATCTACGAGCCTTGAACATTTCATCACTTTACTCTTACTCAAATTTACTCAGTTTCCTTCGTTCACGTACTCCTCCAAATTCCCCTACCAGTTGTCTGAATCAGCCACTAGTGCAGTATCATCCGCAAATAATAACCGATTCACATTCCATTCTCTACCCTGAACATTTACCATACATAAACCTTTACCTAACATTCTTGCATTCACCTCCCTTACAACACCATCCATGTACAAATTAAGCAACCATGGAGACATCACACACGCTTGCCGCAGTCCTACTCTAACAGCTAATTAACTAATTAATTACCTAAACGGGTTAGTCTCCTTACAAAAAATTTCCAAACTTACTGAGGAAGAAATGAATAATAACAGTAATATAGAGTGATAGTCATTAAAATAACTTATTGGATTTATCAAAGTAATTTATTTTACCCTTTACATCTTTGATAAACCAAAAATATATATAGGTATTTGTCTAATATACACCTGCAAGGTCAGTTTCAATAGGAAAATAAAAAAAGGAACCATAAAAAAATTGATTTTATTTATATTACACAAAAGGGATGGATAGATATTGTGAATTAAAACACAGAGAAAAGGACTGAGAGTGGTATGAATGTGTGTGTTTTGTATTGGCTGATGGGACAATTATGGACACAGGTTGTGGCTTATCTTCAACTGACAGGACAGTGACTGGTAGGATTCTCCTGAAAAATATAAATAAATAAATAAATAAACATAAATATATATATATATATATATATATATATATATATATATATATATATATAATATATATATATATATATATATATATATATATATATATATATATATATATATATATATATATATATATATATATATATATATATATATATATATATATATATATATATATTATATTCCATCATAACATAACCATAGATAAATCATCTTCAAAACATACGCATCCTTCTGGTTAGATTTGATGTTTGTTTAACACTTGAAATAAAATGTTTTCATTGAATGCACAGACATGTGATCTATTTTCATCATTACCATCATAATAAAATACAATTCTGAAAACTTAACCTAGAAAAAGATGACATCTGGTAATAAGTAAATAAGTAGCCAATCAATCCTGCCCTCCGTTATTTTGTGGTGCTCTGGTTCTCGCGTTTGTTAGGTTAAGTTAGGTTAGGATTAACCTAGAATAGGGTAGATGAGATATGTTAGGTTAGGGTAGGTTAGTTTAGTTTAGATTAAGGTGTGTTAGAATATTTTATGTTAAGCTGGGTTCGACAGATTAGGATCCTTATTTAATTGGTTTATCTAAAAGAAGGATAAGAAATTTACAGCCTGAATTTACAAAAAAAAAAAATAGGGGTTAAGACAACCAGATATTTATTAAAATTAAAATCTATCTCATAGGGGCAATTCTTACCTTTCTCATAAATTTCATGTCATTCTATGTTTTTTGAACCTCATATAATATTTTTAGAATTTCTTACCGGTTGCTAAATAGCGAAGTGGCAGACCGAGACGTTCAGCGGCAGTCACAGCTTGACGCATGTTTGTGTCCTTTTTTTGACCCTCAGTGAGACGTAGCCAGTGCCTGAAGGTAGATTGATCCTCCTGTCTCAGCTCTCTCAGCAGTCGAAAGGCTACACTTTCCTCTATTTTCATCAAGAGCCACTGACGACTCCATGGCCTCTTCTTTTTTTCTCTCTTCAAGTTCCTACTACTTTTTCAAGAAATATTATCGTACACCTCCTCCACGTTTGTCTGCCAGGTTGTGCTGATGAATTTTACCCTTTAAATGCAGATTTCCACCTAAAGTATCTCATCTACAGCACTGTTTATGTGTCAGGTGGAGTTGTGTATCTCCAAAGTATTGCCCAAACCGAGATTATCAGACGAGCATGATCGTCTCCTCGAAATTAGCCCAAACCAGCAATTTCAAGCCGTGTTTTCGCCCAGCAAGTGCAGCCGGCTGGACAATTGCCGAAAAAAACGCTCGTGTGACAGCGCCTTAAGACTCAGAGTGACAGATAGGTAACAACATTTTATACAAAAAAAAAAAAAAAAGTACCTGCGGAGGAGGTGGTATTCCACGTTCAACACATCGGTTGTGAAGGAGCAAGCAGCACGTGATGATTTTTGCACATCTGAGGGGTCCGTATTGCAGGACCTCACCAGACTTGTGGAGACACCTGTAAATAGTGAGTTATTCAATAAACAAGGAAGAAATTATTCAAACAAATATTGCTCTGAGATGGCAGCAGTTGTTTTAATAATCTCTGAACAGGTTGAAAATGGCTATTTCATTGTATATTTTCAATTGTCCTATAGATGTTTGTCACTTGTCAACTGCCGAGTGAACATGATTTAACAGGAGTAACTTTTTACCTGAATCTATTTTTGAGAATACCAAACATTTGCTCCACCACGACGCGTGAGCGTATGTGTGATCTGTTGTAGTTTTCCTCTGGAACTGTGGCTGGATTTCTGACGGGTGTCATGAGGAATGGCTCCATAGGATAGCCACTGTCACCTGCAATACATGTTTCATGAACTCCAGGACACAATGCATTCTGTTGTATACATTACAGGGATATTTACAATATCATATACAGGAAAACCTCGAGATAACACATAAACAAAAATTCATCTTTATCGATGATATTCTGTGTTGTGAATTATGCATTCAAACCAAAACATGAAACCCCATTATTAGGCTGCACTATATACACACCAAGGAGAAGATAATCGCCGAGTTCTCCTCTCACAAATCTTGCACGTAGGCTTGATGACTTCCAGGTAAAGGAGTCATGAGTAGATCCTTAAAAAAATTCAATGTATGTGGACTGGGTGTTTATCTTTTATGGCAGAATATCAGATGCATTCAGTGCAGTTATATACTTATGTATTATCTATCTATTTTGTTCTGACATGTCACTCCATCCTGAAACATTCTACAAGATGAGCCTCCACCTCTACCTATCCAAACACTCCCTTCTTGCGTGTAAGTAAACCCTTCCCCTCTACTAGCACCACATTCATAGATGTATTCAATTACCTTATCCTTCTATATTCCCAGTGGCCTTCCTCTTCCTACTACAGCCCTTCAAATTCACTCATTATTGTTAGGAACTCTTTACTCTTCATGCTCTCTCATTAAAGGATTTTTTTTTATATCTAAGAATAAAATGGAATTTTTAAGAAACAATTTGTTACTTCTAATGTAACTTTATAAAGTTTATAGCAGAATTACTAACCAACTGTTACAGTTAGTATAATATTTATTATATACTAGAAAACCATTTAATGTTCTAAATTACCTGGAAATCTGACACAATAGCTGATAATCAAACCATCAGCATTACATACTACTTGTATGTTTAGGGAGTGGAACCCTTTGCGATTGATGTACAATCCTTCATCCACAGCAGGGGCTTTGATGGGAATGTGTGAACCTGTAAACAAAAATAGATCCTTTGAACAAATATTTTATATACTTGGTTTGGTTATGCTCCTACTACAGAAAATATAAAAATATCTATCGACCGAATTATCTTTATAAAAGAACTCCCTTCAATTGGGGATGACTGTGATAGAAGAGTCCCCATGTAGTACTGTATTTTCATTCTCGTTTTGCTTTTTGCAATTCTTTTATTCTCTTCTCAATCATTTCTGTCACATACTCACATACATATGAGTAAGTATATATACTCCCTTAGCTATCTCTTTTCCCATACACGTGTATGTATGTATATATATATATATATATATATATATATATATATATATATATATATATATATATATATATATATATATATATAAAGTTGTTTGTGTGTGTGTGTGTGTTGGCAGTCAAAATTAGTAACATAATGCCTTGCATCAGTGCATACACATAAAATTTAAACATATACTCACCATCTATGGCCCCGATCACTCTTGGAAAATTCCTTAACCTCCTAAAGGCTAGAGCAGATGCCCTCAGCTCCTGAGGTGTTGATGGCATCTTGATCTGCTGCACTGACATGGTGTTGAGAATGTTAGTGACAGCGGTCACAGTCCTGCTAACACTGGACTGTGTTGGTCCTGAAGGGAAGAATTGACAAGTATTATACACCTAAATCTTTAATCTGTTAAATACTTATACTAAATTGCACTCCCCAAATGAATAATGTTGATTCCTATGTGAAAAACAGCTTCATTATTCCACAGTTTAATACTATTTACATAATGCAATAACTGCACACAATTCACATATAAGAACATAAGAATATAAGGTAACTGCAAAAGCCCTATAGGCCTTCACGAGGCAGTCTCTGTATAACAGTGGTTCCCTAATTTTTTCACCTTGTTACCAAATTAAATGTACCACATTAGGCGTGCTACCCCTTTCACAAAATGTTGTCAATATTCATGTATATGTATATCCAAACACTAGCACCTATCATCCCTATCCATAAACTTATCTAATTTTACCTTAAAGCTCTCTAATGAATCTACCCTAACAACGTGCTCATTAAGTTTTATTATTTTAGTGTAGGCCATAAAAATGTCCTTTATTTTGTTTTATTTCGTTTACTCTGTTTGAAGATAAAAAATGAAACACTAGTCCGATTAATGAGGTTGGGAGCAATCTTTGCCTAAGGAGACTGAATTAAAGCCAAGCATGTTGACTACTTATGTACTTAACAATGTATTTATGGGTACTTACCGGCAGTGTCTCCAATGACATGCTGAAAGGAGCCGCTGGCCAACATCCTTAGCGTCATTAACACTTGTGTTTGTGTTGGGATGGCCTGAGACCGCCTCGTCCTTCTTCTCAGATAGGGATCAAGCTCTTCTATCAGGTGAATGAGCTCGTGACGAGGAAACCTGTAGTGTGCTATCAGCTCTTGGTCACTCAGTGCTAGAGGATCAAGGCGATCACGATAGCGACGCTCCCGTCTGAGAGCCCGATCATGCAAAATAGCTACAATAATT
This sequence comes from Metacarcinus magister, assembly GCA_029783475.1. Classification (NCBI taxonomy): domain Eukaryota; kingdom Metazoa; phylum Arthropoda; class Malacostraca; order Decapoda; family Cancridae; genus Metacarcinus; species Metacarcinus magister. Next base: position 1,103,875 of record JAPQNM010000031.1, read on the forward strand.
TCAGCCATCTCTGCTTGCACTCTGACCACGCACACTACAAAAACAATAATAAAGGCATCGCTGCCATCGGACGTACGCTTCCATAAGGGCGTAGCTTTTATTTTCATGCAAACCTATGTCTGTAGATCTAAAACTAGCTAAATATAATTATATTGCTACAATAACTTTTTAAAGATGCATTTCCTAGCACTTCACGCACGAAAAGAGCAAAAAACGCACTCCTACGACTGGGTCGAGCAGTCGTAGGATTTGTCGCAGCTTGTGATGTCACCGTACCCCCACAATCCGTTGGTGGATCCAGCGTAAGCAACTTACGAGAAATTACGACAAATTTCAGGAGCTACGCCGGCGTAAGTGTTTCGTGGATCCCCGCTTGGCTTGGTGATAGAGCAGTGTTACCCATAGAATTGTGAGGTGACGTGCAGCGGAGTTCTGCTGTGGAAACAGTTTAGTTGACCTAGTGTTAAGGCTTTTTTGTAACAAAGACATATAAGACGGTGGTACATTTATTTTGTATAGTGTTAAGACCTTTTTGTAACGGAAAGAGAGGAAGGTGGTGTTATTTTGTATGCTATTTTATTGGTTGTATTAAAAGTAGTGTCAAACAATAGTGTATTTACACCCTAGCTGGAGTTTTTTTTTGTTTTGGTTTAAGGTTAATCGCTCGTGGTGAGTCAAGGCGAGCCCTGGTAAAGGGAGGGTAGCCTTTCGGCTCATTACATATATTAATTATAGCTTATTACAAGTATTTGAAGATATATTAATTATGTTCTATTACCCTTATTTAAAGACGATATATATCGTTACAGTTGAAGATTTATCAATTACATTCTATTACCGTTATATAAAGACGATATATTGATTATAGCTTATTATCATTATTTGTAAATATATTAATTACATCCTATTACCAGTATTTGAAGACGAAAAATCAATTATAGCCTATTGTAATTATATATATATATATATATATATATATATATATATATATATATATATATATATATATATACATTATATCTTATTACCAGTATCTAAAGATATATCAAGTCTAGCCTAATACCATTATTTGAAGATATATTAATTATAACCTATTACTGGTATTTCAAGATATGGTGATTATAACATATTACTAGTATTTGAGGACATTAATTATTAACTATTACCGACCGTTATATGAGGGTGATATATTAATTATAGCTTATTAATGGTATGTATAGACGATAAATAGCCTATAATCATTATTTAAAAATTAATCAATTATAGACTATTACCGTTATTTAAAGACAATATGTTAATTGTAGCTTATTAATTAAAGCCTATCATTGAAGAAGATATATGAAGAAAACAGCCTCTTTCTTATATTTGAAGACAATATATTAATAATAGCCTATTGGTGGTATGTTAAGACGATATATTAATAATAGTCTATTAATGGTATTGGAAGTAGCTTAGTTGTTGTCAAAGGGTTTACATTTGCTGTGTGAATGAAACTTTGAAACTTTTTATTATGCCTTAATTACATACATGTTGATAAATTGAATAGTAGTCATAAATATAAGGCAGCCCATTTAAAGCTGTATAGCTTTTCAGGCAGTAAGGCTGAGTTGTGAATAATGTAGGACTTAGGCTAGCACAATAATAACTCTTCTCCGCTGTCCTTCTTCCGCGACCTCATCCTCCCTTCTAACAATTTTCCAAAATACATTGCGCATGTTCAACGCATAGTGGCCATGTTTGGCAGCACCTACTGTTGCGAACAGCTCTTCTCCAAAATGAAATTCACGAAGTCTCACCTTCGCTCCCAACTCTCGGACCGCCACCTCAATGAAATTCTCCTGTTGTCTACCTCATCCATCGAGCCGGACATTGAAACACTTCTTCATGGCAAGCAGCACCAGCCGTCTCACTGATTTGTATGTTTTTTCAATAAAATTTTTGTATAATGTATTGTGTATAAATATATATAGTCACTTTGGGGATTTCGTTTGTCACTCCGGCCCGCGGCCTGCTCCCAAAAGTCTCATCCGGCCCTCGCTCTGAAAAGGTTGCCCGCCCCTGATTAAAACAATTCAAAGTCATGTCAATTAAATTACTGGTTGAATAAATCCATCCCTGGACATTTCTAATGAATATAGGTGGAAACTCTTTAATAATTTGTGTTTTGCAAAGTTTAGATATAGAAGTTCTCTCAAGAAACAATGCTGATTCACAACATTCTGTATTTCTATTATAAATAGGCCCCATAGATAATTAATAAATCATCATATTTTCTACATACATTAAAATCATCCACTAAAAAATAATGAGTCCTAGACTCCCTAATAATCCTTTGATGTAGAATGTAACATGAAAACATTAGTATGTGGAATAGGATATGGTAAAGAATCCATTCCTAAGACATCAAAAGTGTTTGTGGGATCACCTCTGAGGGGAATAATAAGTAAGTAAAAACTCAATCCATCTAATGCAGTCTTATATACAACACGAATAGCAGCTCTATGAAGACCTAAAAATTCAGGTTTAGGAGGGAACAACAATCCAAGAGTTTTAACTGAAATATCATCCAATAAATATAACAACATAGTGTTAGTAACAACGTGATATGATCCACAGAGATAACACTTAGCGCTAGTTGTACATGTAAAAGAGTTTCTAACATAATTAGGCCTTGATTTGTTTCTGTTATTTTAGTGTTCATGACATTTAACAAATTTTCTGTCATTCTCGTAGCCGTTTCAAGTTTATCTAATGCATGGTGCACATTTGTAAAGTCACCTAGAGTAACATTTAGAATACTAGAATGAACATTGAGGATTTTCCTTTCCTGTTCCGTAAATGAGTTAAGAGAAAGCAGACGATCGTGAATAAAATCAATTTGGTCTTGTGTTGCTGTGCCAAAAAGAGTATTTGCAATTGATCCCACAATATTTAAAGCACCTCTTGTATGTCTATTTTTCCACGACTCATTTAAGTTATAACCCAATATGTGAATTAGAAAATCATTCATTGCATAATGCAATTGTTTAAATTTTGAATCAAACTCAAAAACATGTCGCATGATTAAATCACTCATGAAATTATTATTTTTTACTTGATCCAGATTACGAATGATATTGGCTGTAAGGTTTTCAGCCCTTCTAACAGGTTCAGTTATGTCATCAATCCTTATTTTAAACGGAACAATGTAATTATTTCCTGTCAGTATTAACTTGTATTCAGGTGTGAAGCTCATGCCTGGCCGAACAGTTGAGTCTTGTAGGGCACTCAAGGAGTATATATCTCCAAGGCAGAGGTAGAAAATCTGGAAAAATAATAAATTACTAATATACATTTGTATGTATATTCTACAGGTTTAGACATAATTCTGGGCAAGTCAGGAACATTTGAAACGACCGTAAGTTATATCTATGTTGGACATGAGGTTCTATATTTGTTGGTGTTGGGGCTCTATTCTCTTATGTTGAACTTTCCATTGAACTTTCCATTAAATCATCGCTGTATCCTCAGAAAAAAAACGGAAATGGATCTTCGGGTTGAAGGCTTGTTTTGGTCTCTTGTTTCATCATTGTCATGTAGGCTCTCTTCACATTAGGATTTATATGTTGTGTAATATTATCTTCATGCATAACACGTACTCTATCTGTATGCAATGTCTTTATATTGCCTGATCTAATATTTCTTAAATATATTGCTATATCACATCTAATATTTCTTACATATATTGTTATATCACTCACTTTATCTAACACTCTGAATGGACCATTGTAGGCTGGTTGTAGTTTTGAAGGTAACCCTTTTCTTGGTACTTGTTTCACATATACTCTGTTTCTTATTTCAATTTGTTTTCCTTTGGTTTCTTAATTTGTTTTCTGTGTAACATTCCTTTAGCTTCTTCTAAATATTGTTGGCATCTAGCATAAACTCTACTAGCTTTAGTTGCCATTTCCTGCTTGTAATCATCAATATTATTTCATTATTTTAAAAGGGAAACAAGGATCTCTAAGATACATTAAATAAAATACTGTCCTGGAGACTTCTCTGATATGTCGTATTATAGGCAAAAGTAGCTATGGGGAGCATTATATCCCATATGCTAACATTATCTTGCACTAGAGTGCGCAATATATTTAATACCGTACCATTTGATCTTTCTATGACGCCATTTGCTTGTGGATGGTATGGAGTGATTGTTATGAGTTTCATTTCCAACAAGTTAGCTACTTCTTTTAATATTTCATTAACAAATTCTTTACCTTGGTCCATAACCAAGGTTTTAGGAACTCCTTGTTTACATAACACAGACTCAAAAAATACTTTTGCTACTTCTACAGCTGTCTTTGTCTTAATCGGCTCAGCAATCAAATATCTTGTTAGCACATCAATCAAAACTAAACAATATTTATATCCTCTTTCATAATTTCCTATGGGTCCAATCAAATCCATGTGTACAAGTTCAAAAGGCATGTGTACATCCGGATAACTCCTGAGTGGTGTTGGAAGGCCTTCCAATCGCTTTAGGCGATTACATATCTGACATGCTTTGCAATAATTCTCAACATCTTTTTTCATACCAATCCAGTATAAAACTTTTGACATCTAGCTAATGTAACTTGTACACCCTCATGCCCTGTGCAGGGCAGAGAGTGTGCTATATGTAAAGCTTGATGTTTATAAGAATTAGGTATTACAATCTGTCGTGTCACTTTACCATAATTATTTTGAGCCATTCTATATAAAACATTATGACCAACATTCATTTCTTCTAAATTCAATCAACTTTCACTGTTTCAATAATCCATAATAATCATCCTCATCTTGTAAATTTATAAATTTTTTCTAAATCCCATTCGAGATACATATCTGAATTTTCTTCTGATACTACACATATATTTTCATATTCTGGGCTATCCTCTTGATACCTCAATCTACAGTCAACTACTTTATTTTCCTTACCATGGATATATTCTACTTTTATATCAAATTCAGCTACTAGTAATTGCCATCTCGCGATTCTACTGTTCGCATTTGAGGTGGTCAGTAACTATACCAGTGGTCGGTGATCAGTGTGAACAAATGTAAGATATCCTAGACATAATGCTCTGTTTATTTTTAGACCATAAACAATTGCTAGTGCTTCTTTATCTATGGTACTATAATTAATTTCAGCTTTATTTAGCTTTCTGCTAAAAAAAGGTGAGTGGCCTAAGATTATCATATTCATCTTTTTGTTGTAGAACACCACCAATTGCAATATTAAAAGCATCCGTGGTGAGATAAAACTGTTTTTCAAAATCAGGAAATATAAGTGTCACTTACTCTGATAATACTCTTTTGAGTTTAACAAATGCTTCTTCTATATATATGTCGTGACCATATATATGTGGAAGGTGGATGATATGTATATGAATGGAAGGTGGAAATAGCTACGTGGAGATGTCCACGTGTTCAGAGGTGAAAGCAGAGCGAGAGGTAAACACAGGTGTTCCGCGTGCAGTTGACCTACGGTCAAGATAACAATTTAAGTGTCATTAAGGAGCTCTGTCGCTCCATTTACGGGAACATTAGTCTGGGCTACGTGATAAAACTCGCCGGCGTCTTTTGTAAAAGGTATAATCCCTTCAGAAGGCCCAGAGACGTTAAACAAATGTACATTTGCACAGGGGCCTCCCCAGTTATTGTCCTTTTAGTTACTGGAGGATTGGTAACATTTTGAGGGAAAATAGCCTCAACTGTCAGAGTGGAGCACTACTTAATACAGACGTTGGAGCCTCAGTAACTCACTTCACTCGGGTCTAATGTGTGAGATCCAGCGTTTCCTACTACTGGCTCAAAAATAGCTGTATCATATTCTACCAATTTGGTTTCTAGTACAACAAAACTTATTGCCGAAAAGCAATGTAAGAGGTGACACCACCTTCCAGCGTAACTGTACATATATATTGTTGTTACTAGTCAGTTGAAGAAAAAAAAACTTTCTGTGGATTTATTTTAAGGACTGGCACTTGTCTTGAAGAATGTGAAATGTTTTGTCCAGCAACATCTCAGCTGTCTTCTCTGCCATAAAGTTGGATGCATAGGAGAAAGTGAAAACATATCTTCTATTATACGATTGGTAGGTTAAAAAACTCATATTGTAGGTATTATGAACGAATATGTAGACGTTTCCACCAATTACTTGGACAATGTTACTGGAGTCTGACACTATTGTCGGTATAGATGAAATACCGTAGTCAAATTTCAGTGATGGTGGTCCACAGACGGGTTGGCTCTCTTTGGCAGCCATTCTCTGTGCCACCAACTGACGTATGATTTCTTTGGAGTCGATATATTTCTTTTTCTCCCCTTCAATGTATCTTGCCAAGTCCCAAAAACTACATCGTTGTGTAATGTTGGTTTCTATGAACATCTTGAGAGTGGCAGCGAATAGGCCTTGGATGGTAAGGCTTCTCTTGGCCAGGTAACGACGCAGGTCAGTAGGCATGTTGACACAGAAGGTTGCCGTGTCCTCCTGCACCCCAGACTCTTGAAGCAGATTTATCGTAGCGGTTTGGTGAGCAGCCATGAGGGCAGTGTGCAATGTTACACCTTCAAGTTTACAAGCATCTTTAATAGTCGCCATACCATCAGGCTCAACGTTCTTGAACAAGAAGCTGGTGGAGGGGTTCTGGCCGCCTGGTGGGGGAAAACCCTTCAGAATAACAGGTTTGTGAAGGCTTTCTTCTGGCATTATGTTTTGACTACTGTTTGCAAGTATCTCTTTCTCAAGCGCGTTTATTTCTTCGTTCGACACAAATTCCCCTTGCTTGACGGAATCATCAATTAAACTACCATCTAATACTTGATTTAGTGTTCTGATGAAAACATGAAAAATGTTATAGATCGTAAATCCATCGAAAAGAGCGTGATGAAAGATTGGCAATATAGTATAACGGTATAGGTGAGTGTCACTGCGGCGAGGAGGGGCACCAGGGTCATTCTGGGCCTCAGGGATGATAGTAAAGCCGAGAAGAGATGTTATTTCTTCTTCCATTCCATACCAAGTAAATGTTTCTTTGACCACTTGTTTCACAGTGTTAGTCCCCGGAGGAAGTATCTGCAAAATCAAAACACTTTCAGCTGTATTTTAGATTGAATTACATCAGATTTTCATGTCCACCGCCTTTGTAAACTCATTATCATATGTATGATCATTCCTGTCGCCATTGCATTGACAGTTACTAAAATGAAATGCAGAAATTGTCTGAATATTGAGAACAACAACCCTGTTTCTAAAACAACCAGTAATATATGATATATCTGATATACAATGCATAAACATATAAGAACATAAGAAAATAAGCAGGCCACAGGAGGTCTGTGCAACTAACACTTATCATCTATTTTCTTCATCTATAGATATGTCTAACCTTTTCTTAAAAAAATATCTACTGTCCTTGCATTTACCACATGCTTACTGTGTTTGTTCCACTCCTCTACTAGCTATTAGTGAACCAATTTTTATCTATCTCTTTCTTGAATCTGAACTTGTCTAGCTTGAAACCATTTGTTCGTGTTCTTACTTTTTCCTTGACTATAAGAACTTTTTTATGTCCCCTTTGTTGAAACCCTTGACCCATTTAAACACTTTTATCAGATCTCCCCTTACCCAATGTCTTTCTAAAGAGTGTAGATTGAGGTGTTTTAATATATACTTGTAAGTTAAGTTCCTTATCCCCTGAATCATTTTAATCATTATTCTTTGTACTGCTTCTAGCTTGTAAATATCCATTCTATAGTACGGAGACCAGAACTGCTCAGCATAATCTGAATGAGGCCTAACTAACGCTAAGTAAAGTCTTAGTATTACATCTGCTGATCTATTACTTACGCTCCTGGTGATAAAACACAGTACCCTGTTAGCTCTGTTCCTGACACTAATACACTGCTCTCTAGGTCTCAGCTCCTGACTTATCAACACATACATATCTGGAAATATGTATATGACGAGAAGCGGCTTAAAGTAATTCTCATCTGCCTGCTTCACATCTGGAGTTGTGTATGAATAATACCATATTTGATTTTAATAGTAATGATAATTAATAATTATAAAATTAATTGTAATGATAATCATTATAATCTTATAAGGATAATAATCATAATAACAATAATAATAATAATGATAATAATAACAACAATAATAATGATAGTAATAATAATAGTAATAAAAACAAAATTAATAATAATAATAATAGTTATAATCATAATAATGATAAAGGTAAAAACAACAATAACAATAATAACAATGACAATACATTGATAATAATAATAATAATAATAATAATAATGATAATAATAATAATAAAAATAGTTGTAATAATAATAATAATTATAATAATAAAAAACTAGCATCCATAGTAAAGATTAATTCTTCTCTTTCATCGCCACTAAGTTCCCATTTAAAGAAGTCAAATAATTTCCAGAACCCACCTTGCAGAGGCTGTCAACGCGATCCTCCTGGCAGTACCACAACCGTCCGTCCCTCTTCTTGATTTTTGCTTGCAGGATGGGAAACATTCTGCAAAAATTGTATCCTCAGTAGAGATTCAGGTGTGAAACCATCAATAAGACTTATTGATAATTACGTATGGTCACTGGAAGAACAACGCAGTGCAAGCCTAAATGTAGCGCTCATTAGGTGTTGAGGCAAAATATCGTATGAAAATTATCTACTTTGCTAGGAGATTAATAGTGTAGCACTTGAGAATGTATTATTTGTTTCAACGATTTAATTAATATTCATATCATAAGGTGGGCGGTTAGGGGAGTTTTGAGAGCCGAGGTCGTAGGCATGTCCTTGTCAAAGCCAGGGAAGTCTGGGGTGAAATTTTTGAATTGCATTCCCCAATTTACCCGTTAATTTTGAATTTTCCTGACAAACCATGGTGAGCCGAGTGTAAGTGAGGGGAAATAACTAGTTCGCTAACCACAACCTTCATGGTAAATAAGGGCAATGAAAGAGGGAGAGTATACCGTGCCCATGGCACTCTCAGGCCGTTCATGACTGAACTCGTAGCTGGCCTCTCTTCCTCTTAGCACGGCTCTCACACTTTAGGAAAATAAGGGGATAAAAGGAGGTACAAAAGAAAAGACAGATGAAACAAAGAGAAATAAGGCTATACAAATTAACAAGACCAAGTAAAAATTGGTTGTACCAGAGACTGAACTCGAGGCTGTAGAGGAGGCCAAAAGGTCCCTATCACAGCATCAAAACCCAATCTGTGGTCTCAAAGCCCCTCCACAGCTGCCTAAATACAGCATTGTTTCACCTTAGAAGATGCAGGTACGCCTGGTCCCAGTGGTGTGGCTCAATCGGCTTATTAGTTTGCACCGTGAAGGAACAAATAGAGACCCTGATGCCCGAACCGGTGTCATTTTCAACTATTTTGAAGGCACTTGTATTTATGGCCATAACATTTTTCATCTCCGGAGATCCTGCATGAAATTAAGAGATCAACCGATGGGCCATAATGGTGGCATTGTTAAAAGTTAGCTTAATTGCAAATCAAACTCAAAACGATCAAGTGACTCCTATACTCAATCATTCATTGGGGGCATACGCCCATGGGCGCGTCGCCTCGTTAACCTCTCCGACACCAGCTATGGCGATCATCCCGTAGAAGTACCCATGTAAGCCCTTCCCATACAAGTACTCCCAACGGACACATCGATTATGCCCCATCGCATGCATTTGTGGGTGTCCCACCCCTTGGCCTCCTCCACTCCGGGTTCGCTACTTTTACGAAATAACCCGAGAAGAGGAATCACGTCTGGGTAACCTACCAGATGCCCATATGCCGAGTTGACGTTGGCGACTATGACTGTATATGCCTGATTCAGTCTCGCGGAGCTGTTGCAGATTTGACACGGTCAGTTCAACGATATCCCATTATAGAAATTATTGACATCTCTCGTCGTTGTTCAGTGGCCATGTCTCATAGCTGTACAGTAGGATAGGGATGCACCATCGGGATTTGAGGTTTGAAGTGCTTTGTCCGTCCTGCACAGGTTTCGACAACGCTGCCAGAATACTCGTGGCTGAACGTCCATTAACACCATGGGCCATCTACGGCAAACTCCCTGACATACCTCTCCCTATCTCCTCCTCAGAAGAGTTCTAGTCCTACGAGACCGAGCCCTGGTCTGGTTCCGTCTACCAGCCAGCTTAGGCATGCGCAGACTCCTTCATCTATGCGCTCCAGTGTCTCCGCCAAAGCAAAAACCCGCCAGTGAACCTCGGACACCCCCCAACCCACCCTCTGGCAGCATCACGAGTTTCAATCGTTGAAGCTATACCCACAGTTCTGCCGGGTCCTCTAGGACGTCGAACACTTCAAACCGATTTGAGACTGTCATTCGTGAGGAGAAGACGCGTTGTGTTCGCTCGACCTGACTCGATTTGCTGACACGATTGGCGGCCACACCTGCCCACCGCTATACAAATACGCTAAATTCATATCACTCCTAGGATATCTCTTGCTATCTTTTGCTGTCTCTGCACTTTAAACATTTTACACGAATCATACATACACATACATCAGTGATACATATATAATTTATGTGTTAATATTCTGCCTTTAACCCCTTCATTCGTACATTACTGTTATTACTTAATCTTTGTGTTCATTTGATTGTTCTCTGTGGTGTTATTTTCTCAATAACTACTAATTCTCTCCTTATATATTTGCATTTTGTTGCTATAAAGGATATTTCTACATAACCCTCGCCCCAAAATTTGACTTTGAAAATTCATCCGTCTACCTGGCTGAACCTTCCAAGATCTTAATCCTTGTCTAGACAGACCTCATTACCTCCTCTCAGCGTAAATTTGTCTATCTTTTCCTCTGTCCTGACCTCGGCTTAGTATAATCCTTCTACCTGGCCTGACCTTTTCAAATTTTAATCTTTTACAGTCCTCATTAATATCTCTTTTGACAGCGATAATCCGTCTTCCTGTTCCAAACGCTTTTGCATTGTTAATTCTCTCCTTATTTACAGTTAATCATGTCTCCAAAGTGTGACGTGTGTGATGGGCGCTTCGCTGCTAATTTCTTTTCAGATTCGTCAATCTGTCGTTTGTGCTTTTTACAGAAGGAAAATGACGAACTTAAGAAAAAGTTTGATATTTTACACGAGTTCGTCACAGCAAACGTTGGTATTTTACCTCCCTTGTCTCCATCTACAGAGCAGCCAACGAGTTACGCCGCTGTAGCCGCTACTCAACACGACGCTGCAAGTCTCCCTGAACGCGTAATTCAGGGGGAAATACCTTTCACTCCTGTCAGAAATGGTGCACGACAAATTAATCAAAAAATCTTTCTTACCTGTCTCTACTTATAACAGTTTTAAAATCCTGATGAAAGAAGAAGAAGAAGAGGACCATGAGACGAGAATCATCGGCGATTCTATCGTAAGAGATCAGATTACGGAGTTTTGTAGAAGAAATAGATCCAACAGGAAGAGGTTGTGCATGCCCGGGGGACGTTTGGATGACATCACAGCAGCCTGTGACGAGGCAACCAGTCAGGCAGACACTAACACTCTTTTAATTATCCATGCAGGTACAAATGATGTCATGTACACCAGATCCGAGGAGGAACTGCTGGAGAGATACAGAAAGCTGATTCGACGGTACAAATGTAAGACTAATAAAATCATTCTTTCAGGAATCCTTCCCCGAAGTAGTGCACCCACAGCTTTTTTCAACAGGGCCTTCAGCACCAATAACCGTCTTAAGTCCATTTGTACAGATGAAGGAATCGACTTTATCAACTGCTTGGATGACTTTTATAACAAACCTTATCTTTTCAAGGACGATGGCCTGCACCTCAATCCAGTCGGGGCTGCTCGTTTAGGCAGGCTACTTAATGACAAAGTTTCTGATTTCAGGAGAAAAAACAGTATCCAGCCTCGCACAACCTCAGCTACGTAAGTAACACCGATGTATAGAAAGTAACACCGTGTATAGAAACACTAACGTAAACAATTGCCTAAAAGTTTGCATGTTTAACGCGCGCAGCCTCAGAAATAAGTTCTCAGATTTAGAAGCACTTGCAGCATCTGAAGATTTTCACATTATTGCAGTATCAGAATCTTGGATTAACACAGAAAACAGAGACTTTTTAGCAGAATATAATTTGCCAAGCTATTCAATATTCAGTTGCGAACGACAAAATAAAAAAGGTGGTGGTGTTCTTTTTTACGTGAAAGCCAGTCTTAACCCCACAGTGTTGCAAACTGAAAAAATAGATAACGTAGATGTTATATTTTCACAACTTAAAACACGTTCTAAGAAAATTATTATTGGACTCATTTATAGACCACCAGCACACAATAATAATAGCGATAGAAAATTATTCGATCAGATAATCGAAGTAAGTAATTCATTTGAAAGCGTAATTTTTGGAGACTTTAATCTTCCTGTAACTTCATGGGGAAAATTCTCTTAAATCTCATATGGGTCACGACTTATATAATAATTTGTTAGAGAGTGGCTTAAGTCAACACGTAAGCAAACCCACGAGAGGTGATAATATACTAGACCTTGTATTTTCAACAAACGACAGTCTAGTAAGTAACGTTAATACGGGCCCAGAATTCAGCACCAGCGACCATAAAATTGTCTCTTTTAACCTAAATCTCGAAATTTACAAAGATAACGTCAGCATTACGCACCTGAGGTCTGAAGATTAATATATACAGAGATGTAGAAGTTTGACACGGAGTATTAAAGAAGTAAGTTCACTAAGAAAAGTAATCTAAGACAAAGTGATGTACAGAGAATCCCTAAAGAGAAGTAAAGCATGTAAAATGACAAGGAATTAGCACAGACAAAGAAAATAGTTAGTACTGTCTTGTATTTTTCAACTATCGACAGTCTAGTCAATAACGTGATACTGGGCCCCGAATTCAGCACCCCAGCGACATAAACTTGTCTCTTTAACCTTAGATCTCGAAGTTTTACAAACGATACACGTAACGAAGAGAAAGGTATCACAACTAATATTGGCCCACTCCACCTAAAAGACGATAAGGAAATAAATACAGAATCAGAAATGGCCGAAGTACTAAATGATTATTTTGCATCCGTTTTTACCATTGAAGACACCGATGAAATCCAGGAAATAACCCCAGCTAAACCTAACTTAATTCCTTTAAGCGATTGTCACTTTACTGAAGATACTGTAACTAAGGCACTTGATAAAATTAAAGTAAATAAAACTCCTGGTCCTGATTGTATTGCACCGAGAGTCTTAAAAGAGGCAACATATCAAATCAGCAAACCTCTTGCAATACTATTCAATAAATCTTTAAATTCTGGAAAAGTTCCCGACACTTGGAAATTAGCAAATGTTACCCCTATACAAAAGAAAGGAGATAAATCACTACCGACTAACTACAGACCAATCAGCCTCACATCCGTAGTTGGTAAATTAATGGAAACTATAATACGCGATAAACTAGTGACTTTCCTAGAAAAAAACAGCATGATTAATAATTCTCAACATAGTTTCCGTAACAAACGCTCTTGCTTAACGAATCTCCTTGACTTTTATAACGATGTATTCAACATTTATGACGAGACAAAAGCGGTTGATATAATTTATCTCGACTTCCTAAAAGCGTTTGACAAAGTTCCCCATAAACGGTTATTAAAAAACATTAGAATCACACGGCATATCTGGGAAAATTCTTAAATGGGTTGAAGACTGGCTTTCCAACAGAAGGCAACGCGTTGTCATTAACGGTAAATCATCTAACTGGCGAGACGTTAAAAGCGGTGTGCCACAGGGCTCAGTACTTGGTCCCATTCTTTTTTTAATTCATGTCAATGATATTGATGAAGGCCTCACCTGTAAGATATCAAAATTTGCCGACGATACGAAAATCACGAGTAAAGTAACTACAACCGCCGACAAACTACAATTTCAATCAAAGCTCGACACGTTAGTCAGTTGGTCAAAAAAATGGCAAATGAAATTTAATGTTGATAAATGTAAAGTTTTGCATATCGGTAGCAACAATCAGTTCACTAAATATACAATGAATGGCTCTGAACTTTCCAAGGTTAACCATGAAAAAGACTTAGGGGTAACTATTAGTAACGACCTCAAACCAGATAAACATTGTTCAGACGTTGTAAAAAAAGCGAAAAAACTGGTCGGCTTCATCGGTAGAACTTTTGAGTATAAATCTGAAAAAGTTATCCTTACACTATATAATGCACTCGTACGCCCTCATCTAGAATATTGCATTCAAATTTTGGTCACCATACTATAGAAAAAATATTAATAAGCTGGAGAGAATACAAAGAAGAATTACTAAAATGATCCCAAGATTGCGAAACAAGTCTTACGAAGAACGACTAAAGGAGCTGAACTTATTCAGTTTGTCCAAACGTAGGCTACGAGGGGACCTAATTGAGGTTTTTAAAATTTTCCATGGTTTTGATAATATTAACATAAACGACTATGTAACTACCGATCTCACAAACAACACCCGTAACAATGGCTTAAAGATCATTGGTAAGCGTTTTAGATTGAATGAAGCGAAGCACTTTTTCTTCAATAGAATCGTAAATGTTTGGAATTCTCTCCCAGCACAAATAGTTAACAGTATTACAATTGAATCGTTTAAGAAGAAACTCGATAAGCACTTAGCATCCGTTCACCAAGTCGAATATTTCACTACTGCGTAAATTTTTTTTTATTTATTTTTTTGACTTTTTAGCATAGATTACTCCTTGTTTTTCTCACTTTCCTATACAAATTTCATGATAGTTTTTCCATACTACATGGTATCACTTCCTTTTCCGGCCAGCTTTGTCTGGAGGGAGGGGTGGGTGGAGAGGAACCTTCCACTTTACAGTCCTTTTGTCTCTTATCAAGTAGTGTAGCTAAACAGACAGCCTCGTTAGGTCCAGTAGGACTGTTGCTGTCTGTTCTTCCTTTGTACTCTTTTGTACATAAGCACACGACGAGTCCTTTAGTTTCTCAAGATGGATATCTTTCTGGACTTGAAATGAAGCTTGAGTGTTGCAACAATAAGCCTCTGGTAAGTTGCAAAGAAC
Source organism: Metacarcinus magister (assembly GCA_029783475.1). Classification (NCBI taxonomy): domain Eukaryota; kingdom Metazoa; phylum Arthropoda; class Malacostraca; order Decapoda; family Cancridae; genus Metacarcinus; species Metacarcinus magister. The sequence goes on from JAPQNM010000031.1 coordinate 1,118,984, forward strand.
CCAGCACTACCCTACAGTTCTGGAAGATCCTCCAATGCGTACTAACGAGGATGTGGTCAATCTTCTTAGCTGCCCCTTCGGCATTGCTATACCAAATCCAGCGGTGCAGCTCTGGTATATGATACCAAGAACCTGCAATTCTTAACCTTCTGAATTTTGCAAAATTCAGAAGGAGAGAGTTGTTGGTGTTCCTGGTACCAGAGCAATGGGGACCAACACATAACTCGTAGCCAGCTCTCTCAGTACCAGACAGCATTGAAGTCAATGAGTGTGTCCCGGCGGGGGCACTGATCCAGAACAGAGTCAAGTTTAGCGTAGAACATCTCTTTCTCGTCAGTCCCACACACCTCGGTAGGAGCGTATACTGCAACAAGACATAAAGCCCAAGGTGTGCTTCAGCCTCAATCTCATTATACGGTCATCAACAGGAATAACCTCAACAACGGACGGTTGCAGTCTGCTAGGGGCGTAGCCACATCTCCTACGCGACTCAAAAAAATGAGGATACTGTCATATCTCCTACACATAAAATGGAGTACCCAGCGTATCTCCTAGACCAAAATGGTGCATACAGCATATCTCCTACACATAAAATGTATCTCCTACACCAAAACTGTACATACGGCATATCTCCTACACAAAAAAACAGTACCCAGCATATCTTTTACACAGAATAATATTATTAGGGAAATGAACATTCCATATAATGACGATATGTTTTATTTAACAACATAATTATGACATGCTTATTTCCATCTAAGAAGGTAAGTTATTAAAATGTGGCAATAGTGCCACTGTCCTTTCCCTTCCCCTCAGGCAGATGCTGCACCGAAGTTCATGTGGAAATTCCCATTCATAGCTGAAAGGCTCCCCTACCCCCACCCCCTGGATTTGCCACTGAAATACGCCGTATATTATGTAGGAAATGTGACCGTATTGTTTTATGTGTGTAGGAAATACGCTGTATATGAGTCGGACGGTTGCAGTCTGCTAGAGACGCCTATAGCTACTCCCTTAAGACGGGCACCGTCTTTAGGGCACCATCCTCGTCTCAGAGAGTCCCACAATATCCATCCTCAGCCTACTGAGATCATCAGATAGATGAGGCAGTCGGTGGTCCTCTGAGAGGGTTAGCATGTTCCCACACGCAGAACCCGCCGGAGATTTACACCCGATCTAGTTCGGCGAGTAGGCGCCGCTTCTGCAGCCACTTGACCACCCCAGAATCAAAAATATGGCGAGGGGATCCTCCCACACCATTCAGGTTGCAGGAATCCTGTGAACTTTGCTCTGCACCTGTCATTAGGTCTAGCAGGCCCCCTTGATGCCTTGTCATCACAGGAGTTTGCGTGGATGGCCCT